>OX381706.1:73123111-73272111 GCA_947462335.1 Harmothoe impar
CTGACCGACGGGCTCCCGTCGGTTTAGGGCACTGGGCTTTGGTCTGGCCCCGTGCGGGCTTCCCATGTTGGGCGCAGATCGGGTTTTGGATGGGAAGCCCACTTTGGGCTCAGATCAGTTTTTGGACGGGCTTCCCACTTTGGGCTCAGATTGGTTTTTGGACGGGCTGAAATTGGGTTCAGATGGGTTTTTGGACAGGTTGAAAGCGGGCTTAGATCGGTTTTTGGTCGGGTTGAAAGCGGGCTAAGATCGGATAATTATGGGTTTTTAGAATCTATTCAATCATTCTCCAATGATTTCTTGTATTTGTTGAACGAGATATCCTAGGTCCTGCTAATCAACCCAAGGCATAATCATACTCTTCCTACCCAATAATGGAAGTATCAAGCAGGCCTATTATCATCAGGTTTGAGCCACATGCAGCATAGACAAGTGTCTATGGTGCACATTGGCCTTCAAAGCCATAGTTCATACCTACATGGGGCACATGAGTCTTGTATTAAGATTGTAATGCCACAGAAATAGTGTTTACACTGGATAGCTGCTTAGAGAACCTCCTTTTCATCATTCAAATATATATTCTATCTTATTTCTAAACTGTGAGAACATCTATTCATTGTTTTCTATTCTACATCACTTTAACATTTTATTGTATTATTATATATGTCAATTTCATCTGGCTTTGTTGGAAAACTCTAGATATTGTAGTGACATCTGGTGTCAATCATCAGAACTATTAGACCAGTTGCCCTGTCCAAACCCAACCTCAGCCCTCATCGGCCCGGAGTGGGCTAACCGACGGGCGCCCGTTGGTTTAGGGCACTGGGTTTTGGTGTGGCCCCAAGCGGGCTGCCCAAATTGGGCTCAGAACGGGTTTTGGACGGGTTTCCTGTCTTCTGGCCAACATGAACCCAAAGCGGGTGGCCCTCTTTGAAACTGATCTGAGCCCAAATCGGGCAGCCCGCTTTGAAACTGATCTGGGCCCAAAATGGGCAGGTCGATCGGGGCCACACTTCAGCCCAGCCATCTGCCCAACATGAAACCCAGCTCACTTTTGCCCGACTTCAAACAGCCAATCCGAGCTAAAACCAAATTGGCCCCGTGCGGGCTTGCTACTAGGGTTTCTAGGAATTCCTAGATTTTCACTTTCCTTGTATGCGAATTCTAGGAAATTGCAGGGAGTAGCATTGAGACCCATCCACTCTGCAATTATAAAGTTAGGAAGGAGTGATATTAGCCCAGAAAAATCCATTAATTATCACATCATATATGGAGCATAAACCACAAATGTATGTGTAAGAGCATTCTATATATAGGACGTACTATTGTTACGATATTTGTTACGATTTCTAGCAAGATATGTTACGATTTTGGGGTCCAAAAATCGTAACAAATACGATTTTAGGGGTGGGGTCACTTGGCATCCCTGCATATGCAAGTTAAAGATACATGTCTAACTTTTGTCCTTCAGGTTGTGCGTGGCCCTCCCAACCAGCAGGGACGCCAGTACGGGCCAGGGGTGAGTTTAACCCCTTAATAGCCGCATAGGCCATTGTTTAATCTAAGAACAAACAGCAAAAAATGTCATGCACCACTTATTAATTACTGTAAACGTATTAATTTTCGCTCAGAACATATTTTCGCGCATTTCGCGCACCTGCCTAGGTGCGCGCAAATATGATGTGCGTGAAAATGTTGCACATAGAAATAGCTTTCCAATGATGTCTGGCACTCTATATGCACTCTATAATATTACCCAAATAATAAATCTAATATGCTGGAAAAATCACATCCTGAAAACTGTTATACTAAAGAAACTTTTATACTAAAGAACTATTGATATGACGATACAAGGCTACATTAAATTTCCAAGATAGAAGAATTTTAGACCCCCCCCCTATTATTTGGAACATCATTTGGGCTGTAAAATCCTTAATAATTGTCCGATTGAAAAACCGTAAAAACTGACATATAGCTAAAGATCACCTCATTGCAGATGCGCGAAAATATGATTGCGCGAAAATGCCTTTATGTGCTAGGTGCGCGAAAATTTAGCTGCGCGAAAATATCTACATTTACCGTATCAAATTTTCATAACAACATATAGCAATCACATTCTATGAGGACTTGTATATTCTCAGGATAAATGTAAAAAAGCACCAGTTAACACTTGTAGTTCATTTTAATGCTCTCTATACTCTGTAAAGGAAGAGAACCAGTAAAAAATGAGAAAAACTTATTTATCACAGACTCGAAGGGAGAATCGAAAATATGCCCGTCGGGTTACAGAAAGAAAGAACAAAAGGCGCAAGATAGCCGAAAGAGAGGTAAGTAATCCCACGACAATCCAATATAGGGCCTCAATATAAATGAAAACAGGAATGTATAGACTTGAAATAATTGTTTCTCTTCTTTTCGTGGGCTTTTAAGGGAATGAATTTACAAGGGAGGGGTAACCAGAGTTTTTAGGGCCCTACCCTTTTACACACTATCATTATTTATTCATCATGATGCGTGAACACAGCCCCAATTAGTCTACTCGCTACGGCATCATGTGGTATCTCCTTATTTAGGAGTGAATCAACCTTTAGAATCAGCATTAAAACACTATAAGGTCCTTAAAAAGTCAAGATGTACAGGTAAAGGACAATTTCAGGGTATATGTTTGCTATCTCATTGCAGCTCCTTGTGGCAGAGGTTCAAGGCACCATTTGTGACCCCATCATCGGCGCAGAGGTCCCTGCTGAGGTTGAGCAACCTGCACCCCCGATCCTCAACGCTAACATCCTTGAGGCAGATGAGTCTGCGGTTGTTGTCATTGAACC
This sequence comes from Harmothoe impar, assembly GCA_947462335.1. Lineage (NCBI taxonomy): Eukaryota > Metazoa > Annelida > Polychaeta > Phyllodocida > Polynoidae > Harmothoe > Harmothoe impar. The sequence continues at coordinate 73,125,937 of OX381706.1, forward strand.
AGGCTTGGCTGACACCCCAGAGGTACCCGAGGTCATTGTCCAGGTCGAGGACCCTGCTCCTGTAGTCATCGAGACGGACGAGGTCGACACCCCTAAGGTCGACACCCCCAAGGTCATCGCAACAGTGGAGGTCAACATCCCGAAGGTTGAAGTCAAGGTCGACACCCTTAAGGTCGAAGAGGCGGCCACTGTTGTCATCACGACAGTAGAGGTTGAGAGCCCCAAAGTCGAAGTGCCTGACATGGTGAGTAATCCCATCACAATCTAATGATATAACATCTTGATAAAAATAACAACAAATAACTGGAACAATGTTTATATTAGAAATATATTAGAAATAACCACTTCTCTTTTTTTACTTTAAGTTGTATAAATTTGGCGGGAGGATTCCAGTATTTTGAGGATCTTAGTAGGATCAGATTCAGTATGGGGCATATAGAACAGAACTCTAAGCAAAGTGTCGACTTTTGTCTTACAGGTTTCTTCCCCACAGTGCCATTATGAAACCCTGCCAGAGACACTTGACCTCCCCGACAAGGGCGCGGAGAAGGAAAAAAAACTTCCAAATACTATGGAAGAACTGTTGAAAATGCTAAGCCCGGAGGATACAAGGTATATTATGGAAGCCATATATAAGGCCAAGCCTGAGGATCTACTCCCGCTCCTGCAACTGCCTCCGATCATCCAGAAACATCCACTCATTAGCTCAAAAGAGCCCCACCCCACTGTCATGTCTCCTGAGCGTATGGAAGCAGACACTATCCTCTCCTCTGATGTGATTAAACCACCTGCTCAGCTCATGGACACATCGGGCTCCTATGATGAGCTGAGCGACACTGTTGTCTCCAATGACGAGCATACTCAGCTCATTGACACTATGGTTGAGCAGGCCGGTTCTTTTGCCGTCGACGCCCCAAGGTCGAGCAGGCTGGCGCTCTTGTCATCGACCCAGTCAAGGTCGGGCAGGCTTGCGCTCTTGTCATCGACCCAGTCAAGGTCGGGCAGGCTGACACTCTTCTCATCGACCCAGTCAAGGTCGGGCAGGCTGACACTCTTGTCATCGACCCAGTCAAGGTCGGGCAGGCTGACACTCTTGTCATCGACCCAGTCAAGGTCGGGCAGGCTGACACTCTTGTCATCGACCCAGTCAAGGTCGGGCAGGCTGACACTCTTGTCATCGACCCAGTCAAGGTCGGGCAGGCTGACACTCTTGTCATCGACCCAGTCAAGGTCGACATCCCCGAGGTCGAGGAGTCTGCCCCTGTCGTCATTAAGGCAATGGTTCACCCTGTCTTCCTCTCCTCTGAGGTCGAGAAGATCTATAACTACTACTGCATTGAGAAGGCTGGCAACCCAGTCAAGGTCGACATCCCCGAGGTCAATGAGTCTGCCCCTGCCATCATTAAGGAAATGATGGCCCCTGTCTTCCTCTCCCCTGAGGTTGAGAAGATCTATAACTACTACTGCATTGAGGAACCTCCAAAGCCTATCGTCGCTCCTCGCCTAAAGGTTGCACCTGAACCAGGTGTCGCATCGGCCCCTCTGCCCATGCTTGGTGCTGAGGCTCCTGAGGCAGAGAGCGGCAGCTCAACCGTTAGACGCCTGAGACGTTACCCCAGGTACACAAGCCACCGGCTACCTCAGGTACACAATAAAATATCAGCCAATCAGGAGTCACCTGCTGCTGTAGCAGCAGATGCAGCTGCTATGTTGGGTTTGTTTGGCTGTGTTGTGTACCTGAGGTACAGTAGACTACTAGTGGGCCTAATTGAGTAATTACACTAAGTTACAGAAACCACAACTCAAGTTTTCATTCTGTACCTCAGGTACACAGTGGGCATCCTAGCTACTGTACCTCAGGTACACAGTGGTCACCTTCCATACCTCAGGTACACAGTGAGCATGCTAGCTACTGTACCTCAGGTAGGCAGTGGTTGTACTGTACCTCAGGTACACAGTGTCCTACTGTACCGCAGGTACACAGTGATAATCCTATGTGTACCTGAGGTACGCAAGGTGACCACTGTGTACCTGAGGTACACATCCCTACTGTACCCCAGGTACACATCCACACTCCTAGGGCTACTACACATGTGTTTCTCTTCTAAACTTTAATTGCAAGGAATGCTCTAGTATGACATGCTGTGTACCTAGGGTACAGAAGGATGTGTACCTAGGGTACAGAAGGATATAGCCACTGTGTACCTGGGGTACAGAAGCCTACTCTACCCCAGGTAGACAGCAGCCAACCAAACCCAACCACTAACACATGCATCTGCTGCAGCAGCAGGTCGATTCTGATTGGCTGATTATTTCCTGTGTACCTGAGGTAGACTGTGGCTTGTGTACCTGAGGTAACGTCTCAGGCGTCTAACGGTCGAGCTGCCAGAGAGCGTGTGGGAGGACAAAACGCCCATGGTGAGTACCTCTAGGAGAAATAAATGGGGGCCCAGCTAACAAAAAGTGTTATTTTACGTCAAAACAAAACTTTATATGATGTTATGCCATAGTAAGGACCCTTAGAGAAAAGTATAACATTATTAAATGGTGTGTAACATTTTTTGTTTACTGGGGTCCCAATTCCTGAAGTTATTCTCCTGATTTATTTTTTGATTACAGACTACTGTGAATATGGCAATTTATTTCCAGTAATCCAACCATACTTCTTGTCCATTCAAACATATATCTCTTTGTAATAACTTTTTTGATCTAAACATGTATATAGCTTCTTTCCAGATATACTGCATCATGATTCTATGTTTCTCAAGAAAAAGGGAAAGGAACAACTTTAATAAATTTGAAATGCATTTAAAAGTTTGCTTGAATTAAGTTTGTATCTTTTGTTCTTTAGAAAACTGGACCTTTGACACTCTATCAGCGCTTCAAAAGGTTTTGCACGGGAAAGAAACCTTCGAAATTTAAGAAGCTCTAGGCTCTCAACTAAATCAATAACATTTAATATAAAATATATGCATCATTGTTGTACATATAGACATTTAACAAGGAATAATGTTTTCCTAGAGTTTACCCATTAATGAGCACTCCTTTAATCTTGTCATTTTCATCACACAAGGATGGTAATCTCTCATCTTCAAATTTGTAATGTAAATTATAATTAAATTTCCAAGGGTGCTTTAAAGATACCCGCCTCTATTCGCTTCATCTTTGACAGATTTTCCTGTACAACCTCAAAATCGTAATAGTCTTGAAAAGTGCTGAAAGTTATAACATCACGATTAAATTGAAACTGATATGTATAAACCAGGATAAAATAAAAACCGTTAAAAAAAACAACAGCTCTAAATGCTTTTGGATTAAGGGTCTGGCAGTAATAGCAAGGAGGGAAATCAGCAGAGAGAACAGGCAGATGTGATAGGAAGGTGAGGGTTTATGAGCAGGATATTTACGGAAAAAATTAGGCAAGGTTGTAGGTAAAAGAGAATGGCATATACACAGAGGAATATACTGGAGAGGTTTACCCCGAGGACAAGATGGCTCAAGACAGGGAGAAAAACCACATTTTGCACTACAATAGGTTTTCCTTTACTATAGTAAAGGGGATATTATGATGTAGAATTGAAGTAATGACAATGCAATTAATGTCTCTTTTATCAGCGGAATAGTTTTTATTTTCTTTAATAATTCAACGTACTGAGCTCTTGACATAGACAAAGTTCCTAAATGACATAACCTAGGTCACGTGACAGTGACAGAGGACACTCACCACCTAACCCAATGACACCTCAGTGACAAACAGGATTTCAAATAAATTATGAGAAATGTTTACAGTAATTCATGAATTTGTATCAACCTAAGGGGATAAAGAAAGAAAAGTTGAGATGTATCATGAGGCCTCCACTCCTGACTTTCTATCAATCATGTTCACTATGTAAATGTAACAATGGTAATACGAAGAGCATGACATATGAGCAACCTCAGCACAACATGCGACAAACCTTAAGCCAGAAAGAAAACGCCCTTTGGACTCTAGGAACTATACAATTTGTATCATCATCATCTTCATCATCATCATCATCACCCAATGTAATAAAACTAAAGTGAACACTTGTCCCCTTTACATATATATCTGTAGAGGACATCTTTGTTGTTTCCCCCCAAACCTATGCCACATTCTACCTAAATGTTTCTACCTTTTTCCCTGCCATCAAAATTTATCGGATTTTTGTTTTCAACCACACTATCATCAAATCAGTCATGGGTTGGCGTTTGGATGATCAAAGTTAACAATGTTGTACGAGTTGCTTGCAAAGTGATTAGCTCCTCGTCGAGCTGACGCCACCCGGGCCTGGCGACAAAAACGCGGTAACAATCATGTACACAAGACAATCTCAAGTCGACATAAAAAAATAATGCGACAATTAGTTTCCTACGACTACCTGGTAATACATACATAAGTATTCACACGGGCCTATGTATATGTTCATTTCAATTTACAGTGCACTTTTGTTCTCGCTAGGATTCTTTTTCTATATTCGTTTCTCATTTTTTTCCCCATTTTCATTTTACCCTGAATACTTCTCATCCTTATTTGGGGGGATAAGTTCTTGTGTGACATGGCACGGCACGTCGACTCACAGGCTCGCTGTCGGTTTACACTCTACTCTCGTAATTAGTTCACTAGATGCCACCCTTTGGGCGACCTACTACAACTAGAATGGCATAGACTTGTTATTTTGAAAATTGCCTAAATCATATCATACAACAACAGTCTAGAAATAGTGGATTATTATACACAAATGTCTATATTCAACAATCACTCAATATCGCTTTTGACAGTACCAATTCGCTTCCAAATATCAACTTTGATAATGTACATTTCCCCCTGATGTATGGACATCTTCAATATCTTCATAACTAAATGATTATCATTTCTCTCATATTTTCGTTTTCTACTCGTGAAAAATATGTTTAAACCTGAGACACCAACACTGTTAAGTGCGACATGCGATTAAAAATATTGAAGTTAGAGAATATCATGATAACTGGAGGCAGCCAACCCGGAACACCTTTAAGGACAGCAGAGTGATTTAGTGTACTGTGCCCTTGTCAGCATGATGCATGAATGCCAATATGATGTATGGGGTTGATACACTCTCCACAGCTCCCCATGGTAAACCGATGCAATGCATCACCAGCCAGTACCTCGCTGGTGGTGCATTGGTGCATCAAGTTGACAAATGAACATGAATCCTTTAGGAATCATGCAGCCTTTAGAATTCAGCTAAAGGTACGTTTATTGGGTTCAGGCCTCAAAACTAAATTACATTACACCTACCGGGGTATTTTTCCTTTTCAATTCATGTACAATGGAACAAATTCATGCGTGAAATTCTGCAAATAAATTACAATATGCATTCTAAAGTGTATAAAGTACACCTGCTTATTAATTTCTATGGAAGATGCTCCCAACGATTAACATGAACATTATATATATATATGTATGTATGTATGTAAAAAACAGAATGAAATTGGATTGCATATCAACTGGGCAGCAGACAGACCGAAACCTCTGAGCCCGGTGACTCAGGAGTCCTACACTTGTATACAGAGAGTTATCATGTGGCATATTGAGAAGACGACCGGCTCACTGAGCAACTCTGTGCCATATAAATAGGATGTCTCGACTTGGGTGGATGTAACAGGGGGATTCACTGCAAAGCTGTGTACAGCTGTTATTCCTTCTAACCCTTTAACGACAATGTAATGCTTCACATTAATTCGTCACGGTACACCTATGCAGCGTCAGTATTTAACTTGGCAGCACTGCGTTGGAGCTAATCTGTGAGTGCCAGAGTTGGTATGAGGCATGAATGAAGCACTCCAGTGCATTTAAAGAACTAACTGCCATTAAAGGGCTAGAAAGAATCGCTACTCATGGAAAGTGTTGCCACAAGTCATAGTGGGGACTGGGTGGTAGTTTTCCTTGGTATTTTAGCACTACGTTAACAAAGGCGGGGCAGTCATAGAGGTCAGATGAGCCAGTGGGATTCTACCATCTACAAGACTACATGGAGGTCAAGGTCAACATGGAGGTCAAATTGGAGGTCAAGGCCAGGCTAGCCATTGTAGCGCCAATGGTACAAAATTCATGGATGTTGATACAAAATGCGCATAAAAGGGCCCTCTCAGCTGGCTCTGTCTACCCCTGATATGGACTGTTACCCCAAGTCGGTACTTGTATAGGAGGGATCCGACATGAATCTAGGTCATCACATATGTTGTGGCTATTCTAAATGGCTCAAGGAAATACAGAAAAAAGTTAACGAAGCATTTATGCTTCTATTTTAAAAAAAGCTCATTTAAATGAAACCAATGTGACATTTGAGGGTTAAATAATGGGAAATCATAATCAAACAATTTCCCTATACAGATTCCAAAAGACAAACTGAAAATCAGTTCATATGTCTTGTTTTTTTGTACATGAATAAATATGATAAAACTTCATACCTGAAAGCGCAAGTATACCAACATTCATAGGAAAAGAGCGGAAATGTCATCCTTGGCTCCAAACAGGATAATCATGGATACTCAATCATAACGAGAATACAACATGCACCAGCAGAAAATAAGTCTTCTTTTCACCTTCTGTGATTAATATTGATTTCTTTTCCTGAAATACATGAACACTGGCTGCCATGGTAAATGTAATACACTCCTGTCTTGTACTAAATACACACCAATTCTCTTCATTTCTTTTTTCATGTATGAAATATTGCAAATAAACTATGAATGTCTACCATCTTCTTTTGATGGTAATGGATGAAAACTCAACATGAACAAATACAATACATATACCGGTACGTAGCATGAAACAAAAATCCTGAAACGGGAAATATGGTAACAATCTCAAGCAAACAAAAAGAGGTATATTGGCATGGCACAAGAAAGCGTACATTTTAAAGTCAACAGGTCTTCTATGTTACAGTCAAAGCTCTAATATATCAATACTGTTTCAATTACAATATTTTTACGACAGTGTGTTGTCGCCTACACATGTGGAACAAAGGGGTATAAATGTTGCCAATCCTTGGTAACTACATTAATACCGTGGCCGAGTGCTCACTATAATGGACACACAGGCCAATGTAAATCTAATTTGGAAACCTCAAAATGTCCCCGTCTCATCACATCAATTTTAACCTTGCCCGTATTCATGTAGGGGCTCTACTTAAGATCCGCCGATTGTCTGCATCCAGCCCTTGTGTTGTATATACAATAGAGTGGTCTTTGGTTGACAAGTGTTTGAAGCTAGTTAGCCTGCTCTTCGTAATGTAACTGCTTAAAGGACTTAGTTAAAAGATGGTTTGAGCAAAGTGGCAGAAGCGTTGTTCTGCCCAGGCCCCGGCCTCTCAGTGGCCATGAGATCGATTTACTTGATTACCTCGTCTATAACCTACCCAGAGCTGTTGGACTGTAAAAGAGACTCCTTTCTCACCTGGGTGCTAAACACATTTATCCCTAATCTTATAACATGCATTCCTTGACATACAATATCAACTGCATAACCCTAAAAGGGCACTACAGTGCTTTAAAACAGAGGTACCTGAATGCAGTACCGGTGAGTAGCATGCATCATGCTGACCCTATGGTGTTGATAGTTCTGAAGGGTCGGCATGATGCACCAATGCAGTGCCGGCAAGTTACAAGCCAGTGCTGTGTTGGTGCATCACAACGACAAATGAAAATGAAGCTTTCAAGCATCATACCATCCTTCAAGGGACAATTACCTTTTATTTATATAGTGTTGCTGATTTAGCAGTGGCTTGACAAGAGATCATTTTTCCCTATGTCAGTGCCCTTCGTAACCACCTAGTAATACAGTAATGTATTCAAGTGTCCGCTACTCTATACTTCTGGGCTCAACTATTATCAACACCCACCACTGTTGTGCGCAAAGATTTTCTTTCGTAATGCTGACCTTACAAATGTGTACTGACCTTTCTTCACAACTTATCCCTCTAAATTACCTACTGTCTGCCTTTCCTGTTTCCCCCAGTCCAACACTCCCCATACTCGTAAGTAAAGATATACAATATGTACATAGATAATTGTGTTAATATCGCTACAAGTTGGAACAAGTCCATTGCGACTTCCCTGAATCAAACAGTGATTAACGTTATAATACGCACCGCACCGACCTATGACTTACTTGACTTTGAAATCTGAACGTGTGTACACTACTACTGTCCAGATAAGTTACTTTACTACTATCCTTAATAAAGTTAGAGAAATATACGTTAGGATCCGAACATTCTGTTCTCTGTTTTTGTGCTCGTCCTGATGGACTGAATATGACAATTGATTATAAATATAATCTTTCCTATTTCCCTTCTATTCGATTCCGTTCACTCTCGCAAAAATCCAACTTTGACTTATATTTTAACTTTCAGAATGAATATGTTCCTCTCTCACTGTGCACATTTTACTATATCATGGTATTACTATTAAGACCTGGTATATAGAAGAGACACGTTATATAGAGTTCTCCTGTGTCTAATACATGGCAGGCGTGATGACCATTGCATAACGTGACGTGTGTAAACTGTCATACTGAAACTACTCAATCTAGAGGAGACTGGTGGGACACAAATGTCACCTGTCCTCCTTTCTATACAAGCGCTGCGGACATTGTGGAAATACTACCACGGTAGTAACACGCAAGACACTAGACACCAGCATGGAGGTCTAGGCCATGCTATAGGAATCCCCCGCAGCCGCTGCATGATCAACAATTATGTCATTCTCTTCTACTAATTATTATGAACTGTTTAAAATAACGGCCAGTTTGATGAGATGCTGTGCCCCACTGTACCTTGTTCATGATGCGATGGTTGAGGGCCGGTATCTTGTTCTTCTCTAGTGCATATATACAGAATGGTACATGAAGCATTCTATTACCACAGTTAAAAGGGGAAGAGGTCAGTTCACTGACTCTCACTCCACACAGATGGGTAATAATCATCATCAACTATCTATGACCAAACAATCACAGACTACCAGATCCACAACACCCATAGAACAGTGGCCAGTCTCAAAATTACTTCATATATATGTGTCCATTATTAGGCCACTCAAAAAAATTGTTTCTCATCACCAAGGAATGAAAAATGTGACGAGGGCGTTTTTTGTTTAATTTTTTTTCTTTTTTACTCGAGGCCTAAATATACAGGAAAATGTAGACTTTTCGCAATCAATTTTTACATTTTAGTAATTCAATGTTTATTGATCTGCAAAATGTGTTTTGATGCAAGTTATTCCTAGGTGACTGCATAACAGACATCATAAGCTTTAATTTGATACCAAATTTGCCGATATTTTCTCCAATTTTAATATATTTTTCATCAAAAATGAAAAAAAAAAAAAGTTTTCCCCAAATCACGATTTTTATGATGCGCGCAGTGATGAGAAACAACTTTTTTTTAAGTGGCCTTATGTATACATGGTCTACAAAAACAATTACACTTTTTTCTAAGTGTCGGGGGAATAATATTTGATACAACTTCCAGAGTTAGGACATGATCTAAGATGGTGAGTTGTGCTGCATTTGTGCATCATGATGACAATGGCCCTAGACCCTTAAATCTGACACTTCAACATGGGCCATTTTGGGCATTAGTGACATGGGACATGAGGAAAAAATAGATAGTGACATGGGACATGGGGCATTTCTTAAAATCAATATGATGACATGTGCATTTCTTAAAATTGACATAGGACATGGGGACCCCCCCATCAAGGGCCCCATGACAATCTAAAAGTGAAAGCAGTTTCTCGGTCGAGCTCCAAACATCTTCAGGGCCAACAGCTCGGCTTCTATCTGTCTGATGTACAAAAATCTTAACTTTTCTGAGAGGGCCACAACCCCAATGCACTTAACAGTCTCTATAGACCATAGCATTAAGGACTCTCAGCACCCATATTGCACTAAAACGGTTTTGAGGGTATAATTCCAAGTACATGTGTTACACCTGTACATATCATACATCATTTGAACCACCTATAATACTTTTATCAAATTCCTTCCATTATTTGGAATTTTTGTCACTGTGGCACGCGAATGGAACAAAAACATTCCTTTTTATCTTCTTTTCATTTCAACATCATTATGGGATGGAAAATGGAGATAATTCTTAGGTTTAACTATTTTAAACTGATATTGATGTCAATACCTGGGGTCCTTTTTTTTTCTTTTCTTGATATTCCAATTTTTAAGGCCTACAGAGCTCTTCAAAGTTGCATAGTTACTAAAAAATGGTAAAAATGGCTATTTACCCCTGTTATCACCCACTTTTTAGCTAACTATGCAACTTTGAAGAGCTCTGTAGGCCTTAATAATTGGAATATCAGGAAAAGAGAAAAAAGGACCCTAGGTATAGACATGGATTTTAGCTTTCAATTGAGAAATTCAAGAATTTTGTCCAATTTCCATCCCATAATGCTGTTGGAAAAAAAAGAGGCTGAAAATGGAACGTTTTTGTTCCATCCACATTCCATGGGTACTAAAATGAGAAATAATCGAAGGAATTTGATAAAGCTATTTGGATGGTTCAATTGGTGTATAATATGTACAGGTTTCCTTGGAAGTATACCCTCCAAACTGTTTTAGTGCAATTTGGGTAGTGAGAGCCCTTAACGCTACTTGCGATGGCGGCCGCTTTTCCCGAACTTGCGAAATCTAACCAAACCAAAACAATTAATTCTACAGGGCATGAAAAATCCAGGGATGTATATTTTATTGTCCCAAACCCTCCCTGTTCCTCTAGTCTTAGCGGCCACCTCAGTGCATCCACAGTAGCAGACGCAGATATAACAAACAGCCTCATTTTGGGTGACCAATGGGCCCTATGACAAGTTTTCTGTCATATGAAGATCACCCCATATTTTGGAAGGCCAGTGTGACATTGTGTTATTTGCTAATTGCCATTTGCTGGTTGCCAATTGTCATTTGCTGGTTTGTGGGTGCCATTTGCTCATTTGATGTTGCCATTTGCTTAATATGGTCGTCAATCAGCAATTTTGTCAATTGGCATTTGCTGATAGCCATTTTGTCAATTGCCATTTGTCGATTGCCATTTACCAATGAGTTTTTTTGTCAATTGCCAGTTATCGAGTTGCCATTTAATGGTTAGAATTGCACTTACAAGGATGATCATGTTGAAGGTTTCTATAGGCCTATGTGTAGGCCCATGTAGGCCTAGTCTGACCCTTATGGTGACAACCCTGAAACTAGCAAATAGCAACTGATGACTAGCTTATAAATTGCAACTGACAACCACCAAATGGCAATTGGCCACCAGCAAACGGCAAATAGTAAACAGCTACAATCAGCAAATGGCAAATAGCAAATGGCAATTAGCAAATGGCAAAATGTTGCACCGGCCTTCCATATTTTTATCCTCTCTATGACAACCATTTGTCATAAGGCCCACTGGTCACTCAAATCCCGGCTGTTCATTGCGCAAGCATAGCAGACAGCAGGGAAGAGACTAGAGTGGCAGTGAATAATGACAAACTCGAGGATAAAACTACCCACATCCAACCATCCAAACTAGCCTCGTTAAATCTGTTGTAATATAGGCCAATGGTTACTGGTATTTACATGCCACCTGCAGCTTAAACAACAAACTCAGGCCTGGTATTTACTGCGGGCCTCTTTACTCTGCACTCACTGACCCCTACTGAAGCTGGTTCTGGGCAGGCCCTACTCTACACTCAGAGTACCAGCAAAGAACCACTTGCTACGGCCGAGTTGGAGGCCAAACAAACACAACTAAATCATCATTGTATGTACTGAGAGCCCGGGACTGAGAGTAATGGGCAAACCCTTTTGTGATTGTCATCTCACCCTCCTTGAATATTGTACCATTGTGATTTAGTGCGGGGTGGTCTTCAATTTTGCAGGACCAGTAGATCCAAGATAGGCGCTCATCACAGGTCCTACTTTAGTGGAGGTGCAGAGGGGTCGCCCCTGAAGTCGGAAAGTCACCGAAATTAAGTACCCCAGGTCGCAAGGTCGTTTTTTTAGACCCTTTATCCCATTCTCAATTTTTGGCAGAAGTTGCCAAGTCGCTGTTATTATTGTACCAGGTCGCCTGGAAAATGGCCCAGGTCGCCAGGCCACTTTTTACCCCTCGGGAACCACTTTAGTGCTTTAGGAATACTTCAAGACCTCTGTATTCTAGGCGCTTATACAAGAAAGCGCTTTATTGTGACAGTACACTAACTCTGTGAAATCACTCAGAAATGCTGTAAATCTCTAAAATTCTAAGGCTATTTGCCGGTAAAATTAGTCCACAAATCACTTCAGTTTAAACTACTTTTGCTGTGCGAGAATGATGGCTAGGGTGTTAAAGAGTGACAGAGATTCCACTGTTTGGCTGCTGTGTATTGATTGAAGGTTACCATCCTGCTGTTATCCCATTCTCACTAAGCACCACACACAGTAGATGAAATTACAGCATGCATGAGAATAGTGGTTTTGGGTGAGTTGTCCTGCCTGACAACTATCCCATTGTTAAATTGGCCCATGTTTAAGTGAATTGGTGTGGTACTTGCCTCTTTGTGCAATAGAATGCAATAGTTAACTTCATATTATGATGTAGAATGGATGGAATTGAAGGAATGACAAGGCAAATAATCTCTCTTTTATCAGCGGAATAGTTTTTATTTTCTTTAATAATTCAACGTACTGAGCTCTTGACATAGACAAAGTTCCTAAATGACATAACCTAGGTCACGTGACAGTGACAGAGGACACTCACCACCTAACCCAATGACACCTCAGTGACAAACAGGATTTCAAATAAATTATGAGAAATGTTTACAGTAATTCATAAATTTGTATCAACCTAAGGGGATAAAGAAAGAAAAGTTGAGATGTATCATGAGGCCTCCACTCCTGACTTTCTATCAATCATGTTCACTATGTAAATGTAACAATGGTAATACGAAGAGCATGACATATGAGCAACCTCAGCACAACATGCGACAAACCTTAAGCCAGAAAGAAAACGCCCTTTGGACTCTAGGAACTATACAATTTGTATCATCATCATCATCATCATCATCATCATCATCACCCAATGTAATAAAACTAAAGTGAACACTTGTCCCCTTTACATATATATCTGTAGAGGACATCTTTGTTGTTTCCCCCCAAACCTATGCCACATTCTACCTAAATGTTTCTACCTTTTTCCCTGCCATCAAAATTCATCGGATTTTTGTTTTCAACCACACTATCATCAAATCAGTCATGGGTTGGCGTTTGGATGATCAAAGTTAACAATGTTGTACGAGTTGCTTGCAAAGCGATGAGCTCCTCGTCGAGGTTGCGCCACCCGGGCCTGGCGACAAAAACGCGGTAACAATCATGTACACAAGACAATCTCAAGTTGACATAAAAAATAATGCGACAATTAGTTTCCTACGACTACCTGGTAATACATACATAAGTATTCACACGGGCCTATGTATATGTTCATTTCAATTTACAGTGCACTTTTGTTCTCGCTAGGATTCTTTTTCTATATTCGTTTCTCATTTTTTTCCCCATTTTCATTTTACCCTGAATACTTCTCATCCTTATTTGGGGGGATAAGTTCTTGTGTGACATGGCACGGCACATCGACTCACAGGCTCGCTGTCGGTTTACACTCTACTCTCGTAATTAGTTCACTAGATGCCACCCTTTGGGCGACCTACTACAACTAGAATGGCATAGACTTGTTATTTTGAAAATTGCCTAAATCATATCATACAACAACAGTCTAGAAATAGTGGATTATTATACACAAATGTCTATATTCAACAATCACTCAATATCGCTTTTGACAGTACCAATTCGCTTCCAAATATCAACTTTGATAATGTACATTTCCCCCTGATGTATGGACATCTTCAATATCTTCATAACTAAATGATTATCATTTCTCTCATATTTTCGTTTTCTACTCGTGAAAAATATGTTTAAACCTGAGACACCAACACTGTTAAGTGCGACATGCGATTAAAAATATTGAAGTTAGAGAATATCATAATAACTGGAGGCACCCAACCCGGAACACCTTTAAGGACAGCAAAGTGATTTAGTGTACTGTGGCCTTGTCAGCATGATGCATGAATGCCAATATGATGTATGGGGTTGATACACTCTCCACAGCTCCCCATGGTAAACCGATGCAATGCATCACCAGCCAGTACCTCGCTGGTGGTGCATTGGTGCATCAAGTTGACAAATGAACATGAATCCTTTAGGCATCATGCAGCCTTTAGAATTCAGCTAAAGGTACGTTTATTGGGTTCAGGCCTCAAAACTAAATTACATTACACCTACCGGGGTATTTTTCCTTTTCAATTCATGTACAATGGAACAAATTCATGCGTGAAATTCTGCAAATAAATTACAATATGCATTCTAAAGTGTATAAAGTACACCTGCTTATTAATTTCTATGGAAGATGCTCCCAACGATTAACATGAACATTATATATATATATATATGTATGTAAAAAACAGAATGAAATTGGATTGCATATCAACTGGACAGCAGACAGACCGAAACCTCTGAGCCCGGTGACTCAGGAGTCCTACACTTGTATACGGAGAGTTATCATGTGGCATATTGAGAAGACGACCGGCTCACTGAGCAACTCTGTGCCATATAAATAGGATGTCTCGACTTGGGTGGATGTAACAGGGGGATTCACTGCAAAGCTGTGTACAGCTGGTATTCCTTCTAACCCTTTAAGGACAATGTAATGCTTCACATTAATTCGTCACGGTACACCTATGCAGCGTCAGTATTTAACTTGGCAGCACTGCGTTGGAGCTAATCCGTGAGTGCCAGTACCAGAGTTGGCATGAGGCATGAATGAAGCACTCCAGTGCATTTAAAGAACTAACTGCCATTAAAGGGCTAGAAAGAATCGCTACTCATGGAAAGTGTTGTGACAAGTCATAGTGGGGACTGAGTGGTAGTTTTCCTTGGTATTTTACGACTACATTAACAAAGGCGGGGCAGTCATAGAGGTCAGATGAGCCAGTGGGATTCTACCATCTACAAGACTGCATGGAGGTCAAGGTCAACATGGAGGTCAAATTGGAGGTCAAGGCCAGGCTAGCCATTGTAGCGCTAATGGTACAAAATTCATGGATGTTGATACAAAATGCGCATCAAAGGGCCCTCGCAGCTGGCTCTCTCTACCCCTGATATGGACTGTTACCCCAAGTCGGTACTTGTATAGGAGGGATCCGACATGAATCTAGGTCATCACATATGTTGTGGCTATTCTAAATTGCTCAAGGAAATACAGAAAAAAGTTAACGAAGCATTTATGCTTCCATTTTTAAAAAAAGCTCATTTAAATGAAACCAATGTGACCTTTGAGGGTTAAATAATGGGAAATCATAATCAAACAATTTTCCTATACAGATTCCAAAAGACAAACTGAAAATCAGTTTATATGTCTTGTTTTTTTGTACATGAATAAATATGATAAAACTTCATACCTGAAAGCGCAAGTATACCAACATTTATAGGAAAAGAGCGGAAATGTCATACTCGGCTCCAAACAGGATAATCATGGATACTCAATCATAACGAGAATACAACATGCACCAGCAGAAGATAAGTCTTCTTTTCACCTTCTGTGATTAATATTGATTTCTTTTCCTGAAATACATGAACACTGGCTGCCATGGTAAATGTAATACACTCCTGTCTTGCACTAAATACACACCAATTCTCTTGATTTCTTTTTTCATGTATGAAATATTGCAAATAAACTATGAATGTCTACCATCTTCTTTTGATGGTAATGGATGAAAACTCAACATGAACAAATACAATACATATACCGGTACGTAGCATGAAACAAAAATCCTGAAAAGGGAAATATGGTAACAATCTCAAGCAAACAAAAAGAGGTATATTGGCATGGCACAAGAAAGCGTACATTTAAAGTCAACATGTCTTCTATGTTACAGTCAAAGCTCTAATATATCAATACTGTTTCAATTACAATATTTTTACGACAGTGTGTTGTCGCCTACACATGTGGAACAAAGGGGTATAAATGTTGCTAATCCTTGGTAACTACATTAATACCGTGGCCGAGTGCTCACTATAATGGACACACAGGCCAATGTAAATCTAATTTGGAAACCTCAAAATGTCCCCGTCTCATCACATCAATTTTAACCTTGCCCGTATTCATGTAGGGGCTCTACTCAAGATCCGCCGATTGTCTGCATCCAGCCCTTGTGTTGTATATACAATAGAGTGGTCTTTGGTTGACAAGTGTTTGAAGCTAGTTAGCCTGCTCTTCGTAATGTAACTGCTTAAAGGACTAAGTTAAAAGATGGTTTGAGCAAAGTGGCAGAAGCGTTGTTCTATAACTATAGACAGCTGGGCTCAACTATTATCAACACCCACCACTGTTGTGCGCAAAGATTTCCTTTCATAATGCTGACCTTACAAATGTGTACTGACCTTTCTTCACAACTTATCCCTCTAAATTACCTACTGTCTGCCTTTCCTATTTCCCCCAGTCCAACACTCCCCATACTCGTAAGTAAAGATATACAATATGTACATAGATACCGTAAATTCTCGCGTAGAAGCCGCGGCTTGTACGCGAGTCAGACTCAGCTTTCTTTTGATACCAAACATGCCTATATAGGGTGCGGCTTATACGAGAGTTTTTATTAGTATACTACAGTACCAAAATCGCAATATTCAGACCCCCTCTGCGGCTTATATAATTTGTCAGAGTTAGGGGTGCGGCTTATACGCGAGTTAGGCTTATACGCGAGAATTTACGGTAATTGTGTTAATATCGCTACAAGTTGGAACAAGTCCATTGCGACTTTCCTGAATCAAACGGTGATTAACGTTATAATACGCACCGCACCGCCCAATGACTTACTTGACTTTGAAATCTGAACGTGTGTACATTACTACTGTCCAGATTAGTTACTTTACTACTATCCTTAATAAAGTTGGAGAAATATACGTTAGGATCCGAACATTCTGTTCTCTGTTTTTGTGCTTGTCCTGATGGACTGAATATGACAATTCATTATAAATATAATCTTTCCTATTTCCCTTCTATTCGATTCCGTTCACTCTCGCAAAAATCCAACTTTGACTTATATTTTAACTTTCAGAATGAATATGTTCCTCTCTCTCACTGTGCACATTTTACTATATCATGGTATTACTATTTAGACCTGGTATATAGAAGAGACACGTTATATAGAGTTCTCTTGTGTCTAATACATGGCAGGCGTGATGACCATTGCATAACATGACGTGTGTAAACTGTCATACTGAAACTACTCAATCTAGAGGAGACTGGTGGGACACAGATGTCACCTGTCCTCCTTTCTATACAAGCGCTGCGGACATTGTGGAAATACTACCAAGGTAGTAACACACAAGACACTAGACACCAGCATGGAGGTCTAGGCCATGCTATAGGAATCCCCCGCAGCCGCTGCATGATCAACAATCATATCATTCTCTTCTACTAATTATTATGAACTGTTTAAAATAACGGCCAGTTTGATGAGATGCTGTGCCCCACTGTACCTTGTTCATAATGCGATGGTTGAGGGCTGGTATCTTGTTCATCTCTAGTGCATATACAGAATGGTACATGAAGCATTCTATTACCACAGTTAAAAGGGGAGAGGTCAGTTCACTGACTCTCACTCCACACAGATGAATTATAGTCATCAACTATCTACGACCAAACAATCACAGACTACCAGATCCACAACACCCATAGAACAGTGGCCAGTCTCAAAATTACTTCATATATATGTGTCCTTTATTATGTATACATGGGGCATTTCTTAAAATCAATATGATGACATGTGCATTTCTTGAAATCGACATAGGACATGGGGACCCCCCCATCAAGGGCCCCATGACAATCTAAAAGTGAAAGCAGTTTCTGGGTCGAGCTCCAAACATCTTCAGGGCCAATAGCTCGCCTTTTATCTGTCTGATGTACAAAAATCTTAATTTTTCTGAGAGAGGAACTCGAGGGCCACAACCCCAATGCACTTAACAGTCTTTATAGACCATAGCATTAACGCTACTTGCGATGGCGGCCGATTTCCCGAACTTGCGAAATCTAACCAAACCAAAACAATTAATTCTACAGGGCATGAAAAATCCAGGGATGTATATTTTATTGTCCCAAACCCTCCCTGTTCCTCTAGTCTTAACGGCTACCTCAGTGCATCCACAGTAGCAGACGCAGATATAACGAACAGCCTCATTTTGGGTGACCAATGGGCCCTATGACAAGTTTTCTGTCATATGAAGATCACCCCATACTTTGGAAGGCCAGTGTGACATTGTGTTATTTGCTAATTGCCATTTGCTGGTTGCCACTTGTCATTTGCTGGTTTGTGGGTGCCATTTGCTCATTTGATGTTGCCATTTGCTTAGTATGGTCGTCAATCAGCAATTTTGTCAATTGGCATTTGCTGATAGCCATTTTGTCAATTGCCATTTGTGGATTGTCATTTGCCAATGAGTGTTTTTGTCAATTGCCAGTTATCGAGTTTCCATTTAATGGTTATAATTGCACTTACAAGGATGATCATGTTATAGGTTTCTATAGGCCTATGTGTAGGCCCATGTAGGCCTAGTCTGACCCTTATGGTGACAACCCTGAAACTAGCAAATAGCAACTGATTACTAGCTTATAAATTGCAACTGACAACCATCAAATGGCAATTGGCCACCAGCAAACGGCAAATGGCAAATAGTAAACAGCTACAATCAGCAAATGGCAAATAGCAAGTGGCAATTAGCAAATGGCAAAATGTTGCACCGGCCTTCCATATTTTTATCCTCCCTATGACAACCATTTGTCATAAGGCCCACTGGTCACTCAAATCCTGGCTGTTCATTGCGCAAGCGTAGCAGACAGCAGGGAAGAGACTAGTGTGGCACTGAATAATGACAAACTCGAGGATAAAACTACCCACATCCAACCGTCCAAACTAGTCTGGTTAAATCTGTTGTAATATAGGCCAATGGTTACTGGTATTTACATGCCACCTGCAGCTTAAACAACAAACCCAGGCCTGGTATTTACTGCGGGCCTCTTTATGATATGACTCTGCACTCACTAACCCCTACTGAAGCTGGTTCTGGGCAGGCCCTACTCTACACTCAGGGTACCAGCAAAGAGCCACTTCCTACGGCCGAGTTGGAGGCCAAACAAACACAACTAAATCATCATTGTATGTACTGAGAGCCCGGGACTGAGAGTATTGGGCAAACCCTTTTGTGATTGTCATCTCACCCTCCATGAATATTGTACCATTGTGATTTAGTGCCGGGTGGTCTTCAATTTTGCAGGACCAGTAGATCCAAGATAGGCGCTCATCACAGGTCCTACTTTAGTGGAGGTGCAGAGGGGTGCCCCCTGAAGTCGGAAAGTCGCCGAAATTAAGTTCCCCAGGTCGCAAGGTCGTTTTTTTAGACCCTTTATCCCATACTCAATTTTGGGCAGAAGTCGCCAGGTCGCTGTTATTACTGTACCAGGTGGCCTGGACAATGGCCCAGGTCGCCAGGCCACTTTTTACCCCTCTGGAGCCACTTTAGTGTTTTAGGAATACTTCAAGACCTCTGTATTCTAGGCGCTTATACAAGAAAGCGCTTTATTGTGACAGTACACTAACTCTGTGAAATCACTCAGAAATGCTGTAAATCTCTAAAATTCTAAGGCTATTTGCCGGTAAAATTAGTCCACAAATCACTTCAGTTTAAACACTTTTGCTGTGCGAGAATGATGGCTAGGGTGTTAAGGAGTGACAGAGATTCCACTGTTTGGCTGCTGTATATTGATTGAACGTTACCATCCTGCTGTTATCCCATTCTCACTAAGCACCGCACACAGTAGATGAAATTACAGCATGCATGAGAATAGTGGTTTTGGGTGAGTTGTCCTGCCTGACAACTATCCCATTGTTAAATTGGCCCATGTTTAAGTGAATTGGTGTGGTACTTGCCTCTTTGTGCAATAGAATGCAATAGTTAACTTCATATTATGATGTAGAATGGATGGAATTGAAGGAATGACAAGGCAATTAATCTCTCTTTTATCAGCGGAATAGTTTTTATTTTCTTTAATAATTCAACGTACTGAGCTCTTGACATAGACAAAGTTCCTAAATGACATAACCTAGGTCACGTGACAGTGACAGAGGACACTCACCACCTAACCCAATGACACCTCAGTGACAAACAGGATTTCAAATAAATTATGAGAAATGTTTACAGTAATTCATGAATTTGTATCAACCTAAGGGGATAAAGAAAGAAAAGTTGAGATGTATCATGAGGCCTCCACTCCTGACTTTCTATCAATCATGTTCACTATGTAAATGTAACAATGGTAATACGAAGAGCATGACATATGAGCAACCTCAGCACAACATGCGACAAACCTTAAGCCAGAAAGAAAACGCCCTTTGGACTCTAGGAACTATACAATTTGTATCATCATCATCATCACCCAATGTAATAAAACTAAAGTGAACACTTGTCCCCTTTACATATATATCTGTAGAGGACATCTTTGTTGTTTCCCCCCAAACCTATGCCACATTCTACCTAAATGTTTCTAGCTTTTTCCCTGCCATCAAAATTTATCGGATTTTTGTTTTCAACCACACTATCATCAAATCAGTCATGGGTTGGCGTTTGGATGATCAAAGTTAACAATGTTGTACGAGTTGCTTGCAAAGCGATGAGCTCCTCGTCGAGGTGGCGCCACCCGGGCCTGGCGACAAAAACGCGGTAACAATCATGTACACAAGACAATCTCAAGTCGACATAAAAAATAATGCGACAATTAGTTTCCTACGACTACCTGGTAATACATACATAAGTATTCACACGGGCCTATGTATATGTTCATTTCAATTTACAGTGCACTTTTGTTCTCGCTAGGATTCTTTTTCTATATTCGTTTCTCATTTTTTTCCCGTTTTCATTTTACCCTGAATACTTCTCATCCTTATTTGGGGGGATAAGTTCTTGTGTGACATGGCACGGCACGTCGACTCACAGGCTCGCTGTCGGTTTACACTCTACTCTCGTAATTAGTTCACTAGATGCCACCCTTTGGGCGACCTACTACAACTAGAATGGCATAGACTTGTTATTTTGAAAATTGCCTAAATCATATCATACAACAACAGTCTAGAAATAGTGGATTATTATACACAAATGTCTATATTCAACAATCACTCAATATCGCTTTTGACAGTACCAATTCGCTTCCAAATATCAACTTTGATAATGTACATTTCCCCCTGATGTATGGACATCTTCAATATCTTCATAACTAAATGATTATCATTTCTCTCATATTTTCGTTTTCTACTCGTGAAAAATATGTTTAAACCTGAGACACCAACACTGTTAAGTGCGACATGCGATTAAAAATATTGAAGTTAGAGAATATCATCATAACTGGAGGCAGCCAACCCGGAACACCTTTAAGGACAGCAGAGTGATTTAGTGTACTGTGCCCTTGTCAGCATGATGCATGAATGCCAATATGATGTATGGGGTTGATACACTCTCGTCAGCTCCCCATGGTAAACCAATGCAGTGCATCACCAGCAAGTACCTCGCTGGTGGTGCATTGGTGCATCAAGTTGACAAATGAACATGAATCCTTTAGGCATCATGCAGCCTTTAGAATTCAGCTAAAGGTACATTTCTTGGGTTCAGGCCTCAAAACTAAATTACATTACACCTACCGGGGTATTTTTCCTTTTCAATTCATGTACAATGGAACAAATTCATGCGTGAAATTCTGCAAATAAATTACAATATGCATTCTAAAGTGTATAAAGTACACCTGCTTATTAATTTCTATGGAAGATGCTCCCAACGATTAACATGAACATTATATATATATATATATGTATGTATGTATGTAAAAAACAGAATGAAATTGGATTGCATATCAACTGGGCAGCAGACAGACCGAAACCTCTGAGCCCGGTGACTCAGGAGTCCTACACTTGTATACAGAGAGTTATCATGTGGCATATTGAGAAGACGACCGGCTCACTGAGCAACTCTGTGCCATATAAATAGGATGTCTCGACTTGGGTGGATGTAACAGGGGGATTCACTGCAAAGCTGTGTACAGCTGTTATTCCTTCTAACCCTTTAAGGACAATGTAATGCTTCACATCAATTCATCACAGTACACCTACGCAGCGTCAGTATGTAACTTGGCAGCACTGCGTTGGAGCTAATCCGTGAGTGTCAGTACCAGAGTTGGCATGAGGCATGAATGAAGCCCTGCAGTGCATTAAAGAACTAACTGCCATTAAAGGGCTAGAAAGAATCGCTACTCATGGAACGTGTTGCCACAAGTCATAGTGGGGACTGGGTGGTAGTTTTCCTTGGTATTTTACCACTACGTTAACAAAGGCGGGGCAGTCATAGAGGTCAGATGAGCCAGTGGGATTCTACCATCTACAAGACTACATGGAGGTCAAGGTCAACATGGAGGTCAAATTGGAGGTCAAGGCCAGGCTAGCCATTGTAGCGCTAATGGTACAAAATTCATGGATGTTGATACAAAATGCGCATAAAAGGGCCCTCTCAGCTGGCTCTCTCTACCCCTGATATGGACTGTTACCCCAAGTCGGTACTTGTATAGGAGGGATCCGACATGAATCTAGGTCATCACATATGTTGTGGCTATTCTAAATTGCTCAAGGAAATACAGAAAAAAGTTAACGAAGCATTTATGCTTCTATTTAAAAAAAAGCTCATTTAAATGAAACCAATGTGACATTTGAGGGTTAAATAATGGGAAATCATAATCAAACAATTTTCCTATACAGATTCCAAAAGACAAACTGAAAATCAGTTCATATGTCTTGTTTTTTTGTACATGAATAAATATGATAAAACTTCATACCTGAAAGCGCAAGTATACCAACATTCATAGGAAAAGAGCGGAAATGTCATCCTCGGCTCCAAACAGGATAATCATGGATACTCAATCATAACGAGAATACAACATGCACCAGCAGAAAATAAGTCTTCTTTTCACCTTCTGTGATTAATATTGATTTCTTTTCCTGAAATACATGAACACTGGCTGCCATGGTAAATGTAATACACTCCTGTCTTGTACTAAATACACACCAATTCTCTTCATTTCTTTTTTCATGTATGAAATATTGCAAATAAACTATGAATGTCTACCATCTTCTTTTGATGGTAATGGATGAAAACTCAACATGAACAAATACAATACATATACCGGTACGTAGCATGAAACAAAAATCCTGAAACGGGAAATATGGTAACAATCTCAAGCAAACAAAAAGAGGTATATTGGCATGGCACAAGAAAGCGTACATTTTAAAGTCAACAGGTCTTCTATGTTACAGTCAAAGCTCTAATATATCAATACTGTTTCAATTACAATATTTTTACGACAGTGTGTTGTCGCCTACACATGTGGAACAAAGGGGTATAAATGTTGCCAATCCTTGGTAACTACATTAATACCGTGGCCGAGTGCTCACTATAATGGACACACAGGCCAATGTAAATCTAATTTGGAAACCTCAAAATGTCCCCGTCTCATCACATCAATTTTAACCTTGCCCGTATTCATGTAGGGGCTCTACTCAAGATCCGCCGATTGTCTGCATCCAGCCCTTGTGTTGTATATACAATAGAGTGGTCTTTGGTTGACAAGTGTTTGAAGCTAGTTAGCCTGCTCTTCGTAATGTAACTGCTTAAAGGACTTAGTTAAAAGATGGTTTGAGCAAAGTGGCAGAAGCATTGTTCTGCCCAGGCCCCGGCCTCTCAGTGGCCATGAGATCGATTTACTTGCTTACTTCGTCTATAACCTACCCAGAGCTGTTGGACTGTAAAAGAGACTCCTTTCTCACCTGGGTGCTAAACACATTTATCCCTAATCTTATAACATGCATTCCTTGACATACAATATCAACTGCATAACCCTAAAAGGGCACTACAGTGCTTTAAACAGAGGTACCTGAATGCAGTACCGGTGAGTAGCATGCATCATGCTGACCCTATGGTGTTGATAGTTCTGAAGGATCGGCATGATGCACCAATGCAGTGCTTGCAAGTTACAAGCCGGTGCTGTGTTGGTGCATCACGACGACAAATGAAAATGAAGCTTTCAAGCATCATACCATCCTTCAAGGGGCAATTACCTTTTATTCATATAGTGTTGATTTAGCATTGGCTTGACAAGAGATAATTTTTCCCTATGTCAGTGCCCTTTGTAACCACCTAGTAATACAGTATTGTATTCAAGTGTCCGCTACTCTATGCTTCTGGGCTCAACTATTATCAACACCCACCACTGTTGTGCGCAAAGATTTTCTTTCATAATGCTGACCTTACAAATGTGTACTGACCTTTCTTCACAACTTATCCCTCTAAATTACCTACTGTCTGCCTTTCCTGTTTCCCCCAGTCCAACACTCCCCATACTCGTAAGTAAAGATATACAATATGTACATAGATAATTGTGTTAATATCGCTACAAGTTGGAACAAGTCCATTGCGACTTCCCTGAATCAAACGGTGATTAACGTTATAATACGCACCGCACCGACCTATGACTTACTTGACTTTGAAATCTGAACGTGTGTACACTACTACTGTCCAGATAAGTGACTTTACTACTATCCTTAATAAAGTTAGAGAAATATACGTTAGGATCCGAACATTCTGTTCTCTGTTTTTGTGTTCGTCCTGATGGACTTAATATGACAATTCATTATGAATATAATCTTTCCTATTTCCCTTCTATTCGATTCCGTTCACTCTCGCAAAAATCCAACTTTGACTTATATTTTGACTTTCAGAATGAATATCTTCCTCTCTCACTGTGCACATTTTACTTTATCATGGTATTACTATCTAGACCTGGTATATAGAAGAGACACGTTATATAGAGTTCTCTTGTGTCTAATACATGGCAGGCGTGATGACCATTGCATAACGTGACGTGTGTAAACTGTCATACTGAAACTACTCAATCTAGAGGAGACTGGTGGGACACAGATGTCACCTGTCCTCCTTTCTATACAAGCGCTGCGGACATTGTGGAAATACTACCACGGTAGTAACACACAAGACACTAGACACCAGCATGGAGGTCTAGGCCATGCTATAGGAATCCCCCGCAGCCGCTGCATGATCAACAATTATATCATTCTCTTCTACTAATTATTATGAACTGTTTAAAATAACGGCCAGTTTGATGAGATGCTGTGCCCCACTGTACCTTGTTCATGATGCGATGGTTGAGGGCCGGTATCTTGTTCTTCTCTAGTGCATATATACAGAATGGTACATGAAGCATTCTATTACCGCAATTAAAAGGGGAAGAGGTCAGTTCACTGACTCTCACTCCACACAGATTTTTTTTTTTTTTGATGGTTTCATCGTTTTATTTTGTCCCACCTTGCATGAGAAGTAGTAACCATACATGTATTTTCTTATCATTCACGACAAGAACTAATCCATGTCAACGATGTAGAAACAAAGTATCCTGTACTGAACTTATTTCTTTGGTACCATACTCAGAGTATTATTATACACAACAAGTACTCAAGCTTACTGGTTTACTGAACAAAATAGAGTTAATACCATACCCAGATACCATACCTACTATACCTTCCTAGAACCTTACATATTCAGTTGGTGCTATACACAGAGTCTTATTATACACAACAAGTACTCTAAATGACTGGTTATCTGGACAAAATAAACAATAGGCTGCGTTTTAGCTGTGAGGCTAATTCGAGGGCAGCAGCCGTACCTGGTGTAATAATAACTTCCTTGTAGCACTGCAGTGTGCACTTGATGGGTTATAATCATCATCAACTATCTACGACCAAACAATCACAGACTACCAGATCCACAACACCCATAGAACAGTGGCCAGTCTCAAAATTACTTCATATATGTATGTGTCCTTTATTAGGCCACTCAAAAAAAATAATTGTTTCTCATCACCAAGGAATGAAAAATGTGACGAGGGCGTTTTTTGTTAAATTTTTTTTTTTTTTTTACTCGAGGCCTAAATATACAGGAAAATGTAGACTTTTCGCAATCAATTTTTACATTTTAGTAATTCGATGTTTATTGATCTGCAAAATGTGTTTTGATGCAAGTTATTCCTAGGTGACTGCATAACAGACATCATTAGCTTTAATTTGATACCAAATTTGCCGATATTTTCTCCAATTTAATATATTTTTCATCAAAGATGAAAAAAAAAAAAAACGACTTTTATGATGCGCCCAGTGATGAGAAACAACTTTTTTTTTTAAAGTGGCCTTATGTATACATGGTCTACAAAAACAATTACACTTTTTTCTAAGTGTCGGGGGAATAATATTTGATACAACTTCCAGAGTTAGGACATGATCTAACATGGTGAGTTGTGCTGCGTTTGTGCATCGTGATGACAATGGCTCTAGACCCTTAAATCCGACACTTCAACATGGGCCATTTTGGGCATTAGTGACATGGGACATGAGGAAAAAATAGATAGTGACATGGGACATGGGGCATTTCTTAAAATCAATATGATGACATGTGCATTTCTTAAAATCGACATAGGACATGGGGACCCCCCATCAAGGGCCCCAATGACAATCCTATTTCCCTTCTATTCGATTCCGTTCACTCTCGCAAAATTTTAATCGACATAGGACATTGGGACCCCCCATCAAGGGCCCCATGACAATCTAAAAGTGAAAGCAGTTTCTAGGTCGAGCTCCAAACATCTTCAGGGCCAACAGCTCGGCCTCTATCTGTCTGATGTACAAAAATCTTAACTTTTCTGAGAGGGCCACAACCCCAATGCACTTAACAGTCTCTATAGACCATAGCATTGAGGACTCTCAGCACCCATATTGCACTAAAACGGTTTTGAGGGTATAATTCCAAGTACATGTGTTACACCTGTACATATCATACATCATTTGAACCACCTATAATACTTTTATCAAATTCCTTCCATTATTTGGAATTTTTGTCACTGTGGAACGCGAATGGAACAAAAACGTTCCCTTTTATCTTCTTTTCATTTCAACATCATTATGGGATGGAAAATGGAGATAATTCTTAGGTTTAACTATTTTAAACTGATATTGATGTCAATACCTGGGGTCCTTTTTTTTCTTTTCTTGATATTCCAATTTTTAAGGCCTACAGAGTTCTTCAAAGTTGCATAGTTACTAAAAAAATGGTAAAAATGGCTATTTACCCCTATTATCACCCACTTTTTAGCTAACTATGCAACTTTGAAGAGCTCTGTAGGCCTTAATAATTGGAATATCAGGAAAAGAGAAAAAAGGACCCCAGGTATAGACATGGATTTTAGTTTTCAATTGAGAAATTCAAGAATTTTGTCCAATTTCGATCCCATAATGCTGTTGGAAAAAAAAGAGGCTGAAAATGGAACGTTTTTGTTCCATCCACATTCCATCGGTACTAAAATGAGAAATAATCGAAGGAATTTGATAAGCTATTATAGATGGTTCAATTGGTGTATAATATGTATAGGTTTCCTTGGAAGTATACCCTCCAAACTGTTTTAGTGCAATTTAGGTAGTGAGAGCCCTTAACGCTACTTGCGATGGCGGCCGATTTCCCGAACTTGCGAAATCTAACCAAACCAAAACAATTAATTCTACAGGGCATGAAAAATCCAGGGATGTATATTTTATTGTCCCAAACCCTCCCTGTTCCTCTAGTCTTAGCGGCCACCTCAGTGCATCCACAGTAGCAGACACAGATATAACAAACAGCCTCATTTTGGGTGACCAATGGGCCCTATGACAAGTTTTCTGTCATATGAAGATCACCCCATATTTCGGAAGGCCAGTGTGACATTGTGTTATTTGCTAATTGCCATTTGCTGGTTGCCAATTGTCATTTGCTGGTTTGTGGGTGCCATTTGCTCATTTGATGTTGCCATTTGCTTAATATGGTCGTCAATCAGCAATTTTGTCAATTGCCATTTGCTGATAGCCATTTTGTCAATTGCCATTTGTCGATTGCCATTTGCCAATGAGTTTTTTTGTCAATTGCCAGTTATCGAGTTGCCATTGAATGGTTAGAATTGCACTTACAAGGATGATCATGTTGAAGGTTTCTATAGGCCTATGTGTAGGCCCATGTAGGCCTAGTCTGACCCTTATGGTGACAACCCTGAAACTAGCAAATAGCAACTGATTACTAGCTTATAAATTGCAACTGACAACCACCAAATGGCAATTGGCCACCAGCAAACGGCAAATGGCAAATAGTAAACAGCTACAATCAGCAAATGGCAAATAGCAAATGGCAATTAGCAAATGGCAAAATGTTGCACCAGCCTTCCATATTTTTATCCTCCCTATGACAACCATTTGTCATAAGGCCCACTGGTCACTCAAATCCCGGCTGTTCATTGCGCAAGCGTAGCAGACAGCAGGGAAGAGACTAGTGTGGCAGTGAATAATGACAAACTCGAGGATAAAACTACCCACATCCAACCGTCCAAACTAGTCTGGTTAAATCTGTTGTAATATAGGCCAATGGTTACTGGTATTTACATGCCATCTGCAGCTTAAACAACAAACCCAGGCCTGGTATTTACTGCGGGCCTCTTTATGATATGACTCTGCACTCACTAACCCCTACTGAAGCTGGTTCTGGGCAGGCCCTACTCTACACTCAGGGTACCAGCAAAGAGCCACTTCCTACGGCCGAGTTGGAGGCCAAACAAAGACAACTAAATCATCATTGTATGTACTGAGAGCCCGGGACTGAGAGTATTGGGCAAACCCTTTTGTGATTGTCATCTCACCCTCCTTGAATATTGTACCATTGTGATTTAGTGCCGGGTGGTCTTCAATTTTGCAGGACCAGTAGATCCAAGATAGGCGCTCATCACAGGTCCTACTTTAGTGGAGGTGCAGAGGGGTGCCCCCTGAAGTCGGAAAGTCGCCGAAATTAAGTTCCCCAGGTCGCAAGGTCGTTTTTTTAGACCCTTTATCCTATACTCAATTTTGGGCAGAAGTCGCCAGGTCGCTGTTATTACTGTACCAGGTGGCCTGGACAATGGCCCAGGTCGCCAGGCCACTTTTTACCCCTCTGGAGCCACTTTAGTGTTTTAGGAATACTTCAAGACCTCTGTATTCTAGGCGCTTATACAAGAAAGCGCTTTATTGTGACAGTACACTAACTCTGTGAAATCACTCAGAAATGCTGTAAATCTCTAAAATTCTAAGGCTATTTGCCGGTAAAATTAGTCCACAAATCACTTCAGTTTAAACACTTTTGCTGTGCGAGAATGATGGCTAGGGTGTTAAGGAGTGACAGAGATTCCACTGTTTGGCTGCTGTATATTGATTGAACGTTACCATCCTGCTGTTATCCCATTCTCACTAAGCACCGCACACAGTAGATGAAATTACAGCATGCATGAGAATAGTGGTTTTGGGTGAGTTGTCCTGCCTGACAACTATCCCATTGTTAAATTGGCCCATGTTTAAGTGAATTGGTGTGGTACTTGCCTCTTTGTGCAATAGAATGCAATAGTTAACTTCATATTATGATGTAGAATGGATGGAATTGAAGGAAAAACAAGGCAAATAATCTCTCTTTTATCAGCGAAATAGTTTTTATTTTCTTTAATAATTCAACGTACTGAGCTCTTGACATAGACAAAGTTCCTAAATGACATAACCTAGGTCACGTGACAGTGACAGAGGACACTCACCACCTAACCCAATGACACCTCAGTGACAAACAGGATTTCAAATAAATTATGAGAAATGTTTACAGTAATTCATGAATTTGTATCAACCTAAGGGGATAAAGAAAGAAAAGTTGAGATGTATCATGAGGCCTCCACTCCTGACTTTCTATCAATCATGTTCACTATGTAAATGTAACAATGGTAATACGAAGAGCATGACATATGAGCAACCTCAGCACAACATGCGACAAACCTTAAGCCAGAAAGAAAACGCCCTTTGGACTCTAGGAACTATACAATTTGTATCATCATCATCATCACCCAATGTAATAAAACTAAAGTGAACACTTGTCCCCTTTACATATATATCTGTAGAGGACATCTTTGTTGTTTCCCCCCAAACCTATGCCACATTCTACCTAAATGTTTCTACCTTTTTCCCTGCCATCAAAATTTATCGGATTTTTGTTTTCAACCACACTATCATCAAATCAGTCATGGGTTGGCGTTTGGATGATCAAAGTTAACAATGTTGTACGAGTTGCTTGCAAAGCGATGAGCTCCTCGTCGAGGTGGCGCCACCCGGGCCTGGCGACAAAAACGCGGTAACAATCATGTACACAAGACAATCTCAAGTCGACATAAAAAATAATGCGACAATTAGTTTCCTACGACTACCTGGTAATACATACATAAGTATTCACACGGGCCTATGTATATGTTCATTTCAATTTACAGTGCACTTTTGTTCTCGCTAGGATTCTTTTTCTATATTCGTTTCTCATTTTTTTCCCGTTTTCATTTTACCCTGAATACTTCTCATCCTTATTTGGGGGGATAAGTTCTTGTGTGACATGGCACGGCACGTCGACTCACAGGCTCGCTGTCGGTTTACACTCTACTCTCGTAATTAGTTCACTAGATGCCACCCTTTGGGCGACCTACTACAACTAGAATGGCATAGACTTGTTATTTTGAAAATTGCCTAAATCATATCATACAACAACAGTCTAGAAATAGTGGATTATTATACACAAATGTCTATATTCAACAATCACTCAATATCGCTTTTGACAGTACCAATTCGCTTCCAAATATCAACTTTGATAATGTACATTTCCCCCTGATGTATGGACATCCTCAATATCTTCATAACTAAATGATTATCATTTCTCTCATATTTTCGTTTTCTACTCGTGAAAAATATGTTTAAACCTGAGACACCAACACTGTTAAGTGCGACATGCGATTAAAAATATTGAAGTTAGAGAATATCATCATAGCTGGAGGCACCCAAACCGGAACACCTTTAAGGACAGCAGAGTGATTTAGTGTACTGTGCCCTTGTCAGCATGATGCATGAATGCCAATATGATGTATGGGCTTGATACACTCTCGTCAGCTCCCCATGGTAAACCAATGCAGTGCATCACCAGCCAGTACCTCGCTGGTGGTGCATTGGTGCATCAAGTTGACAAATGAACATGAATCCTTTAGGCATCATGCAGCCTTTAGAATTCAGCTAAAGGTACATTTATTGGGTTCAGGCCTCAAAACTAAATTACACCTACCGGGGTATTTTTCCTTTTCAATTCATGTACAATGGAACAAATTCATGCGTGAAATTCTGCAAATAAATTACAATATGCATTCTAAAGTGTATAAAGTACACCTGCTTATTAATTTCTATGGAAGATGCTCCCAACGATTAACATGAACATTATATATATATATATGTATGTATGTATGTAAAAAACAGAATGAAATTGGATTGCATATCAACTGGGCAGCAGACAGACCGAAACCTCTGAGCCCCGTGACTCAGGAGTCCTACACTTGTATACAGAGAGTTATCATGTGGCATATTGAGAAGACGACCGGCTCACTGAGCAACTCTGTGCCATATAAATAGGATGTCTCGACTTGGGTGGATGTAACAGGGGGATTCACTGCAAAGCTGTGTACAGCTGTTATTCCTTCTAACCCTTTAAGGACAATGTAATGCTTCACATCAATTCATCACAGTACACCTACGCAGCGTCAGTATGTAACTTGGCAGCACTGCGTTGGAGCTAATCCGTGAGTGCCAGTACCAGAGTTGGCATGAGGCATGAATGAAGCACTCCAGTGCATTTAAAGAACTAACTGCCATTAAAGGGCTAGAAAGAATCGCTACTCATGGAAAGTGTTGCCACAAGTCATAGTGGGGACTGGGTGGTAGTTTTCCTTGGTATTTTACCACTACGTTAACAAAGGCGGGGCAGTCATAGAGGTCAGATGAGCCAGTGGGATTCTACCATCTACAAGACTACATGGAGGTCAAGGTCAACATGGAGGTCAAATTGGAGGTCAAGGCCAGGCTAGCCATTGTAGCGCTAATGGTAAAAAATTCATGGATGTTGATACAAAATGCGCATAAAAGGGCCCTCTCAGCTGGCTCTCTCTACCCCTGATATGGACTGTTACCCCAAGTCGGTACTTGTATAGGAGGGATCCGACATGAATCTAGGTCATCACATATGTTGTGGCTATTCTGAATTGCTCAAGGAAATACAGAAAAAAGTTAACGAAGCATTTATGCTTCTATTTTAAAAAAAGCGCATTTAAATGAAACCAATGTGACATTTGAGGGTTAAATAATGGGAAATCATAATCAAACAATTTTCCTATACAGATTCCAAAAGACAAACTGAAAATCAGTTCATATGTCTTGTTTTTTTGTACATGAATAAATATGATAAAACTTCATACCTGAAAGCGCAAGTATACCAACATTCATAGGAAAAGAGCGGAAATGTCATCCTTGGCTCCACACAGGATAATCATGGATACTCAATCATAACGAGAATACAACATGCACCAGCAGAAAATAAGTCTTCTTTTCACCTTCTGTGATTAATATTGATTTCTTTTCCTGAAATACATGAACACTGGCTGCCATGGTAAATGTAATACACTCCTGTCTTGTACTAAATACACACCAATTCTCTTCATTTCTTTTTTCATGTATGAAATATTGCAAATAAACTATGAATGTCTACCATCTTCTTTTGATGGTAATGGATGAAAACTCAACATGAACAAATACAATACATATACCGGTACGTAGCATGAAACAAAAATCCTGAAACGGGAAATATGGTAACAATCTCAAGCAAACAAAAAGAGGTATATTGGCATGGCACAAGAAAGCGTACATTTTAAAGTCAACAGGTCTTCTATGTTACAGTCAAAGCTCTAATATATCAATACTGTTTCAATTACAATATTTTTACGACAGTGTGTTGTCGCCTACACATATGGAACAAAGGGGTATAAATGTTGCCAATCCTTGGTAACTACATTAATACCGTGGCCGAGTGCTCACTATAATGGACACACAGGCCAATGTAAATCTAATTTGGAAACCTCAAAATGTCCCCGTCTCATCACATCAATTTTAACCTTGCCCGTATTCATGTAGGGGCTCTACTCAAGATCCGCCGATTGTCTGCATCCAGCCCTTGTGTTGTATATACAATAGAGTGGTCTTTGGTTGACAAGTGTTTGAAGCTAGTTAGCCTGCTCTTCGTAATGTAACTGCTTAAAGGACTTAGTTAAAAGATGGTTTGAGCAAAGTGGCAGAAGCATTGTTCTGCCCAGGCCCCGGCCTCTCAGTGGCCATGAGATCGATTTACTTGCTTACTTCGTCTATAACCTACCCAGAGCTGTTGGACTGTAAAAGAGACTCCTTTCTCACCTGGGTGCTAAACACATTTATCCCTAATCTTATAACATGCATTCCTTGACATACAATATCAACTGCATAACCCTAAAAGGGCACTACAGTGCTTTAAAACATAGGTACTTGAATGCAGTACCGGTGAGTAGCATGCATCATCCTGACCCTATGGTGTTGATAGTTCTGAAGGGTCGGCATGATGCACCAATGCAGTGCCGGCAAGTTACAAGCCAGTGCTGTGTTGGTGCATCACAACGACAAATGAAAATGAAGCTTTCAAGCATCATACCATCCTTCAAGGGACAATAACCTTTTATTCATATAGTGTTGATTTAGCATTGGCTTGACAAGAGACCATTTTTCCCTATGTCAGTGCCCTTTGTAACCACCTAGTAATACAATATTGTATTCAAGTGTCCGCTACTCTATACTTCTGGGCTCAACTATTATCAACACCCACCACTGTTGTGCGCAAAGATTTTCTTTCATAATGCTGACCTTACAAATGTGTACTGACCTTTCTTCACAACCCATCCCTCTAAATTACCTACTGTCTGCCTTTCCTGTTTCCCCCAGTCCAACACTCCCCATACTCGTAAGTAAAGATATACAATATGTACATAGATAATTGTGTTAATATCGCTACAAGTTGGAACAAGTCCATTGCGACTTCCCTGAATCAAACGGTGATTAACGTTATAATACGCACCGCACCGACCAATGACTTACTTGACTTTGAAATCTGAACGTGTGTACACTACTACTGTCCAGATTAGTTACTTTACTACTATCCTTAATAAAGTTGGAGAAATATACGTTAGGATCCGAACATTCTGTTCTCTGTTTTTGTGCTTGTCCTGATGGACTGAATATGACAATTCATTATAAATATAATCTTTCCTATTTCCCTTCTATTCGATTCCGTTCACTCTCGCAAAAATCCAACTTTGACTTATATTTTAACTTTCAGAATGAATATGTTCCTCTCTCTCACTGTACACATTTTACTATATCATGGTATTACTATTTAGACCTGGTATATAGAAGAGACACGTTATATAGAGTTCTCTTGTGTCTAATACATGGCAGGCGTGATGACCATTGCATAACATGACGTGTGTAAACTGTCATACTGAAACTACTCAATCTAGAGGAGACTGGTGGGACACAGATGTCACCTGTCCTCCTTTCTATACAAGCGCTGCGGACATTGTGGAAATACTACCAAGGTAGTAACACACAAGACACTAGACACCAGCATGGAGGTCTAGGCCATGCTATAGGAATCCCCCGCAGCCGCTGCATGATCAACAATTATATCATTCTCTTCTACTAATTATTATGAACTGTTTAAAATAACGGCCAGTTTGATGAGATGCTGTGCCCCAGTGTACCTTGTTCATGATGCGATGGTTGAGGGCCGGTATCTTGTTCTTCTCTAGTGCATATATACAGAATGGTAAATGAAGCATTCTATTACCGCAGTTAAAAGGGGAAGAGGTCAGTTCACTGACTCTCACTCCACACAGATGGGTTATAATCATCATCAACTATCTACGACCAAACAATCACAGACTACCAGATCCATAACACCCATAGAACAGTGGCCAGTCTCAAAATTACTTCATATATATGTGTCCTTTATTAGGCCACTCACAAAAAAAATTGTTTCTCATCACCAAGGAATGAAAAATGTGACGAGGGCGTTTTTTGTTTAATTTTTTTTTTTTTTTTTACTGGAGGTCTTAATATACAGGAAAATGTCGACTTTTCGCAATCAATTTTTACATTTTAGTAATTTGATGTTTATTGATCTGCAAAATGTGTTTTGATGCAAGTTATTCCTAGGTGACTGCATAACAGACATCATAAGCTTTAATTTGATACCAAATTTGCCGATATTTTCTCCAATTTTAATATATTTTTCATCAAAAATGAAAAAAAAAAAAAAGTTTTCCCCAAATCACGATTTTTATGATCCGCGCAGTGATGAGAAACAACTTATTTTTTTTAAGTGGCCTTATGTATACATGGTCTACAAAAACAATTACACTTTTTTCTAAGTGTCGGGGGAATAATATTTGATACAACTTCCAGAGTTAGGACATGATCTAACATGGTGAGTTGTGCTGCGTTTATGCATCATGATGACAATGGCCCTAGACCCTTAAATCCGACACTTCAATGGGCCATTTTGGGCATTAGTGACATGGGACATGAGGAAAAAATCGAACGTGTGACTGCATCACAAATGACTCAGGTTCGGGGGGAAATGTAGTATCATCATATAGGAGTATACATATAATAATATAGTTCATCCCCAAATCCCAAGCTAATGTCCCAACCCCATGTCCCAACCCCCGAGTCTCACCCCCGAGTCCCACCCCCGAGTCTCACCCCCGAGTCCCACCCCCGAGTCTCACCCCCGAGTCTCACCCCCGAGTCCCAACCCCGAGTCCCAACCCCGAGTCCCAACCCCGAGTCCCAACCCCGAGTCCCAACCCCGAGTCCCAACCCCTAGTCCCACCCCCGAGTTCCACCCCTGAGTCCCAACCCCGAGTCCCACCCCCGAGTCTCACCCCCGAGTCCCAACCCCGAGTCCCTTCCCCTTCCCCCGTTAACTAGACTCAGGGTCAGGTAGAGGTGTGAAGGGAAATGTATCATTTATCATAGTAAGAAAGAGAAAGGGTGCACTCTTGTATTAATGGGATTCTTAAAGATGTGACCTTTGACCTTGATTTTGACCTTTTTCCGACCTAGATATCATCCTACACATAACAGAAATGAATTCAGCACCTTTGGTTTACCCTAGTCCACTATCCATATCCATCCATTGCTCCCCCTATTATATCCTGGCTGGACTGTTTCGGATAGCATACCCAAATTGTGCGTCACAAGTCAGGAACTCACAACTACCTATAGGCCTGCACCACACAACCTATAGGTCGCATGACGCAGGTGCCCTAAGAAAGCCACACCGAGTGAGGCAAGCCGCGCAAAAGAAGGGTATACTCAAAAAAAATGTGGACATTGACTTTCTTTTGGGGGGGTACTTAGGCCCAAATTCAAATTTTCATGTTCCCGATCTTGGCTATCTATGTCTTTTGTCCTCTCACGTCTATGTCAGACACACACTGAATAAAAAGCTCCTATGTCCATATTGTAAGTAACAGCGAATAGTGCTTAGTAGGGTCTGAGCTATATCCTACTACAGGGTTGTCTGTTTTTGTTCTCAAAATATTTGTCATGTATTGAACAACACTGGACAGCAACATATATATTAAATTACCATTAAATTACCATACCGGTATCTAACATACTGCAGCGTATGTTGGGCCTAGTATATGATATAGGATGGCATCTCCTTTGGGAAGTAGTGTAGTACTTCCCTGTGTTAAATTACCATTGGATCCAGTCAAAGCTTGCTGAAAAAAAGTGTCTCACCCTGGTTTGGTCGGCTGCCGAGATCTGTCCCATTGACTTAGCACTGAGCCCGTTCAATATGTAACTGTTAAATGTCAAGGGTTATCTACAGGCTCCCATAGGGCTCTATGCTGAAGCAAATTACCACCATTTTAGACACAAAATTAAAATCATGCTTTTCAGGGGGAAGCGTTTGAAAATGGATTAAAGCGCGATTACATAGGAAGGACAACATTGTACCGCATCTAATGACACAAAATTGAGAGAAAAAGCTCCAATTTTGAAGGAATGACAGCTGTTTTAAATTTTAGGCTGAGAGACCCCCTGCTACCCGTCGCACAAGACTCAGAGTAAACCTGAGTCAAAAATAGATAGTGACATGGGACAAGGGGCATTTCTTAAAATCAATATGATGACATGTGCATTTCTTAAAATCGACATAGGACATGGGGACCCCCCCCCATCAAGGGCCCCATGACAATCTAAAAGTGAAAGCAGTTTCTCGGTCAAGCTCCAAACATCTTCAGGGCCAACAGCTCGGCTTCTATCTGTCTGATGTACAAAAATCTTAACTTTTCTGAGAGGGCCACAACCCCAATGCACTTAACTGTCTCTATAGACCATAGCATTAAGGACTCTCAGCACCCATATTGCACTAAAACGGTTTTGAGGGTATAATTCCAAGTACATGTGTTACACCTGTACATATCATCCATCATTTGAACCACCTATAATACTTTTATCAAATTCGTTCCATTATTTGGAATTTTCGTCACTGTGGAACGCGAATGGAACAAAAACGTTCATTTTTATCTTCTTTTCATTTCAACATCATTATGGGATGGAAAATGGAGATAATTCTTAGGTTTAACTATTTTAAACTGATATTGATGTCAATACCTGGGGTCCTTTTTTTTTCTTTTCTTGATATTCCAATTTTTAAGGCCTACAGAGCTCTTCAAAATTGCATAGTTACTAAAAAAATGGTGAAAATGGCTATTTACCCCTATTATCACCCACTTTTTAGCTAACTATGCAACTTTGAAGAGCTCTGTAGGCCTTGATAATTGGAATATCAGGAAAAGAGAAAAAAGGGCCCCAGGTATAGACATGGATCTTAGTTTTCAATTGAGAAATTCAAGAATTTTGTCCAATTTCCATCCCATAATGCTGTTGGAAAAAAAAGAGGCTGAAAATGGAACGTTTTTGTTCCATCCACATTCCATGGATACTAAAATGCGAAATAATCGAAGGAATTTGATAAAGCTATTATAGATGGTTCAATTGGTGTATAATATGTACAGGTTTCCTTGGAAGTATACCCTCCAAACTGTTTTAGTGCAATTTTGGTAGTGAGAGCCCTTAACGTTACTTGCGATGGCGGCCGATTTCCCGAACTTGCGAAATCTAACCAAACCAAAACAATTAATTCTACAGGGCATGAAAAATCCGGGGATGTATATTTTATTGTCCCAAACCCTCCCTGTTCCTCTAGTCTTAGCGGCCACCTCAGTGCATCCACAGTAGCAGACGCAGATATAACAAACAGCCTCATTTTGGGTGACCAATGGGCCCTATGACAAGTTTTCTGTCATATGAAGATCACCCCATATTTTGGAAGGCCAGTGTGACATTGTGTTATTTGCTAATTGCCATTTGCTGGTTGCCAATTGTCATTTGCTGGTTTGTGGGTGCCATTTGCTCATTTGATGTTGCCATTTGCTTAATATGGTCGTCAATCAGCAATTTTGTCAATTGGCATTTGCTGATAGCTATTTTGTCAATTGCCATTTGTCGATTGCCATTTGCCAATGAGATTTCTTTTGTCAATTGCCAGTTATCGAGTTGCGATTTAATGGTTAGAATTGCACTTACAAGGATGATCATGTTGAAGGTTTCTATAGGCCTATGTGTAGGCCCATGTAGGCCTAGTCTGACCCTCATGGTGACAACACTGAAACTAGCAAATAGCAACTAATTACTAGCTTATAAATTGCAACTGACAACCACCAAATGGCAATTGGCCACCAGCAAACGGCAAAGAATAAACAGCTACAATCAGCAAATGGCAAATAGCAAATGGCAATTAGCAAATGGCAAAATGTTGCACCGGCCTTCCATATTTTTATCCTCCCTATGACAACCATTTGTCATAAGGCCCACTGGTCACTCAAATCCCGGCTGTTCATTGCGCAAGCGTAGCAGACAGCAGGGAAGAGACTAGTGTGGCACTGAATAATGACAAACTCAAGGATAAAACTACCCACATCCAACCGTCCAAACTAGTCTGGTTAAATCTGTTGTAATATAGGCCAATGGTTACTGGTGTTTACATGCCACCTGTGTAGGATACTAAAGGAATGATCAGAATGGAAACACAACCATGCTCGTTCAGTGTCACGTGTAGACTAGTCTTTTATTATCGCCCACCGTCGTTGGTTGCCTCCTCTCTCACCAGGCGGCAGCACATACGTTACATCTCCCTTTCTTCACACTTTTTTTTTTTTTTTTTTGAACAACAAGGAACACTGGATAACTACAGCAACATATTGTAGTGGGTCGCCGCTGTACTATTTCTAGGGAACCAGTTGGAGTTATATTTGGTATATGTGTTGTCGTGTATCCAGGCCGCACTCCTGTCTACTGCCGAGTATAAGGTTATATAAGCCCACCTGAGGAATGGTGGAGCGCGGCCTGGTTATGTGCATTGAGCCGTGACCGCCACGTGTCACCCGACATATCTCGGGTACAGTGTCGGCTCGGATGCACCGGCGCGTGGTTACCTGGAGTTCCTCGGGAACTCAAGTGTTTACGAGTAATGGAGAGAATTACATAACGACCAGTACATAAGACCTGGAGTTCTGCTAATCGAGGACCCAGTCTTGCTGCGCACTTCGGCCAGCTTGGCTGCTCCACAACAGAGCTTCCCCGAACTCTGTTGTACCTTTTAGGCCTAGTCCTGTCGCTGCTTCCACCTTGGTCACCCTGCGTCTTTCTCTGTTCTACCCTCTGGGGGAACTAGAGGAGATAGACGCACTGGTGTACAACTCCGGGTACAGAACTCCCTCTGGGGGAGTCTGTCCCAAGAGGAGTTAACCAAGATGGAAGAGAGCATTGGAACTCGGGAACTATGTACTAGACCGTGAGCGTATACCTCCTGTATGTTCATATGACCACTGGTGTTCAGAAGCCTATTTGATTATTGCTATCCGTCTGTATGATTACGAGCCGTATGTCAGAATGAATAAAGTGTAATT
This sequence comes from Harmothoe impar, assembly GCA_947462335.1. Taxonomy (NCBI): domain Eukaryota; kingdom Metazoa; phylum Annelida; class Polychaeta; order Phyllodocida; family Polynoidae; genus Harmothoe; species Harmothoe impar. The sequence goes on from OX381706.1 coordinate 73,166,172, forward strand.
TCTGAACAACCTATTTTCGAATCTGGAGTTTTTCATAGCAGATGTCTATCTTAGAATAGCCAACAGCTACACTGGTGCCGTGACCACTTTGGGTAAGTATTGATTTACATTTATTTTTGTTATTTTTTCTTTCTGAAATTGAGAGGTAAGCTCTTATATGTTTGAACCAGAATTGGTAGGTTTCAAGGATAGCTATTACAGGTTGCTTTTGTGTGGTGAAGATATGTCAGATACAGAGGTACCTCCCCCGTCGGTTACTAACCAAGGGGAGGGGATGCGTCCTAGATTGCGATCTAGGGTGAGATTTAATGCTAGGCAGAAGGTGCATACGTTCAATCAGAATAGGGAAATTGGACATGGAGGGGAAGATGGAGCCCATGAAGTGAGATCTGAGGATTCACTAGGGGACCCTCCAGCGAAACGTCCAGCTCTGGAGCCAGATAGGGAAATGGTAGGCCAGGTCCAGGTGAGGGAAACATCAAGAGAAGATGTGATGCTTGGACCGGTTACCATAGAAGATATTGGAGAGGATAGTGACTCTAGTATACCTAGTCTGGAGGGTACAGTAGATGTACCAGTGAGATGGGAACTTAGACCGGTACCCACTGTGGAAGCAGTGGAAGGGACTAGAGTGGTAGTCCCAGTCAGTCAGGAAGGAGTTGAGGTAGTCAAAAGGGACGACCTAAGAGAAACTCCTGAGGAAGGGGAAGAGACAGCTGAGGTGATCTCCAGGGGAGATAAGCTGTTCCCAGATCCTTTTAGGTTGACGATACCAGGTCTAGAGGTTCCACCTTATGAACCCAGGGAGAGGTTGAGCCTGGATGACATAAGGACGCTCAGATTGAGAAATGAGCATGAGCATATGAAAGAAGGGATAAGACTAGAGGAGGAATCCCTTAGAAAGCTCAAGGAGGAAAGGGAGGCTTTCGAAAAGAGTTTTTTGGCAAAGAGGTCGGGAAACATTGGGGAACATGCAGCTCAGATAAAACATCTGGAACAAATTTCAGTCAATGTAGGTCTACTTGAGGGAACTGAAGTCAGATTGAAGTCTGAAACAGAAAAGCTAGTGGTGCGGAATAAAGAAATTAGTTCCGAGATACTGGCAAGACAGTTACAAGTAGCGGAGTATGATGAGTTGTTGAAGAAACAGGATAGTAAGTTAGGAGAGTTGGAAGCACTAGCTCAACAAGCTGAGAATCACATGGTGAAGAAACTGGAACCAGAAGTGACTAAGGTAAAAAGGGACTCAGTGGGGACAGCACAAGAAGTGTCTAAAGATGAGACCTTTGTGACTGCCGACGAGCCCTCAGTATTTATAGTCAATACAGTGGAAGAGGTGGTGAAACCACCTGCCACTGAGGATCTAGATGGTTCCATGGTGATACATACAGCTGACATGTTATCCAGTGTGAGTGGACACTCATCCATGCATGGCAGTAAGTTTGATAAGAATGAGGAGTTCATGTTGGAACTGTGTGGTAGAGTTGAAAAGCTGTTTCAGGAGAAGTTAGATTGCTTTCTTGAGGAAACAGAGTCAGTGAGTGTGGAGAATGACACTAAGGGAGTAAAAGGAGACGTTCCGGTAGCCCAGGCTACAGGGAATAAGCCTCCTGTGGGACCAGGTAGCACTGCTCCAGCTCCAGGTGCTCATTCTACTCCAGCTCCGGGGACAAGGCAGGTTCCTACAGGTCCGGTAAACGTGTCTACAGTGGGTAGACCAGGTTTGCCCAAGGGGGTAAACATGAATGCTCGGCCGCCAGGTCAAGGGAATCTGGTAGGGCCTAACACCTCCTATGGGGGGTGGAGCAATGTTGGTCCGGATAACTGTTATGGGAACGCAAGACCTATGTTCAATATACCACCTCCCCCATTACCTGGCAGTCATGTAACTCCAGGAAGCATGTATACACCAAGGACCGGAGGTACTAATCAGAGTGGGACACCCTACCAGCATAGGGGAAATATGTCAATGGAAGATGAGGCAGTGTTCCAAAGCAATCCAGCAATTAGAAGATTGGGGATTGATGCGGTACCGAATGACGTGGGGAACTTTAAAGCAGTGGACTATGCTTTGAGTCAGGCTGATATACCGTTGAGAACGGGGATGACACCTGTGAGAAAGCAGGCTATCAAGATGAAGCAGTATGATGGCACAGTTCCATGGAGGAAATGGTTCACACGATTTTCAGCAGATATGAGACATAATGGTTGGGAAGGCGATGAATGCCTTGCAGCTTTGTCATGGTGTCTGCGGGATGGTCCTGGTGATCCCGCTCTAACAAGCTTTGAATTAAGCGGGGGTAGAACGTACAAGGGATTAGTGGAAACAGCTTCTTGGGCTTTAGGTTCCACATCCGGTGCGGATCCCGCATCTGAGCTAGAGGCAAGAGTTCAGAAGCCCGGTGAAGGGCACAGACAGTTTGGAATGGCTCTCAGAGTGCTAGCAGCAGAAGCATTTGCATCTATGAGTCCAAGTGATCCATGGCTGGTAAGGAAGTTGTCCAGCCTGTATATAGATGGACTTAAGGACGAAAGATTGTCGAGCGAGATTGCTTCACAGTGGAAGACCACTATGTCACTAGCAGATATCTTCGAGCTTACGGAAGATGCTCTGAGAAAGAGGAAGCTGTTGAAAACTGTAGAGGCAGCCCCTGTAGCAGTAATAGAAATGCCCGTAGAAGAGGTTGAACTAACTACAGAGGGAGTGCAAGAGGTGGCAGCAATAGATCCTAAATGGAAGGGACGTCGTTCTTTTTATGTAAGACGAAAGGTTCCAGGATCAGACGCTCAAGCGCCAGAGGAGGGTGCATTGAAGACCATGATCGGAAAAGTCATGGAGGAGCGTAGTAAGGCTGAGAAGGCTGAAAAGGTCGCATCTCGTGGTCGCGGTAAGGGGAAACCCAACAAAGACACGAAATGTTATAATTGTGGGAAGAAGGGTCACTTTGCAAGGACATGTTGGTCCAAGGATACTAAGAATGTATCATCGGTCGAGAAACAAAAAGACGGACCCTCTTCTGACCAAAGCCCACCACCGACGGAAAACTAACAGGGGTTGTTGTCGATGACAAGATAACAACCCCACCTGTGATTGTCAAAGGTACTGTCAGGGGAGAATCAAAAGATTCCACTTCATGGGAACCGCTGGGGTTAGCCGCACCTGAGTCTGATCCGCCAGGTGGAGATGGGCCCCAGGGAACGGACGAGAAAGGTGTTGAAGATTTAGCTCATCTGGACACCGTCCGCAGAATTGAGTTGGCGGAAGAAGTAGAAAGGTTTTGTGCTTCGCGACTCAAACCCGATGATCCTATAGTTAAGTTTCTCAACTCGAGGGGATATGACTTGGGCGGTGAAGCTGGAATCCAGAGATTTGCCTTGCAACCTTCCCCTTTACAAGGGAAGAGATGGTACTTGCCTGTGCAGATTCAGGGCTGCTTGGGGGAATTTCTGATCGATACTGGAGCTAGTCACTCCATGATGGGTCACCATTTCTTCAAGAAGCTCGCAGGTCTGTCGACTAACCCTGTGGGGTCTGGGTCGGTCAGAAGTGCTGATGGGTCTCATATGCGGACACATGGCAGACAGGTGATACCCTTTTGGGTGAATCAACATTCATTTGTTGTTTCAACAACTGTGGCTGAACTGACGGATGAGGGAATCTTGGGAGTAGATTTTTGTTCTCTGTATGGAGCGGTATTGGATAGTGTGACAGGGGAACTCACTCTTCGATATCCACAAGAGATGAAAGTCCAGTGTGTACTCCGCCGGATTTCAGGCGTCTCGTCTGTCTCTCAGACAGTGCGAATTCCTCCCCGCCATGTGTGCAATGTAGTTGTATACTGCCGGGAAGTGGAATTTGACCGCATGGGGGTGGTGGAACCGAATCAGCAGCAGTTGAGTAAGCTGGGGTTGGTTTCCACCAGTGCCTTAGTGCAAAGTTCAAGACGAACAGTAGTACCAGTCAGTAATATGACTTTTCAGGATGTGTACCTGGAAAAGGGGACGACCTTTGGGGACGTAACATATGCTGACGTGGTAGGAAGAGCTGACTCACCAGAAGTGGAGTTAGCAGTGAAGAGAGCAGTGGAAATAGGAGCTTTGGATCCATCCGCTATGCCAGTGGTATTGCAAGACACTGGAGAGCAGGATAGGAAGGAAGGATATGGTTTGCCACTGCATCTTTTACCATTAGTGACAGATAGCCACTTGGAGACGGAGGAGGACAAACAGAGTCTAGCTCAGCTATTATGCAAGAATGCAGACTTGTTCTCCGCTCCAGGGGAGCAATTGGGTAGAACTGCCGAACACCTGAGCTGGTCTATTAGTAAGACATGCCCTAGGCTAAATGTAATGGATCAGGATAAATAAAAGAATTTTCAACTTCAACTTCAACTCATCGGATAGACACCGGTTCTAGCCCACCATTGCGCTTGCCATACCGGCGCCTCCCGTTGTCTAAGAAACAGGCATTGGAGGATGAGGTGGACAAGATGTTAGGGGAAGGGATAATAAGGCCCTCAGATAGTCCATGGGCTAGTCCGGTGGTAATGGTTACCAAAAAGGATGGCACCTGTCGGTTCTGTATAGATTACAGGAGACTGAATGGGATTACGAGGAAGAATGCCTACCCCTTGCCACGCATTGACGAAAGTCTGGATTCCTTGGGAGGCAATCACTGGTTTAGTACCTTAGATCTCCAGTTAGGATACTGGCAGATTGGGATGCACCCAGAGGATAAGGAAAAGACAGCATTCACAACCCACCGGGGGTTGTTTGAGTTCAATGTAATGCCATTTGGCTTATGCAATGCTCCGGCTACTTTCGAGAATATGATGGAGACAATGCTAAGGGGATTGTTGTGGAAAAACTGTCTAGTTTATCTAGACGACATCATAGTTTTCGGGAAAACTCGGGAGGAGTGTCTATCAAATCTGAACAAGGTGATGGATCGATTGAGATCCTACAACCTTAGACTGAAAGCTAAGAAATGCAAGTTCTTCAGGCAATCAGTGGAATATCTGGGCCGAATAGTCAGTGGCACAGGTATTTCGGCGGATCCAGGGAAATTAGAGGCTGTAGCTAATTGGGCAACGCCAAAAGACCAGAAAGAAGTGAGGTCATTTTTGGGTTTCTGCTCGTACTACCGCGATTTCATTCCCGGATTTGCTGAGGTGTCGGCTCCATTACAGGCGCTGGTAGTAGGAAAAAGGAAGGGAATGTTGAAGCTACCACCGTTTATTTGGACGGAATTAGCTGGACAGGCTTTTCAGAAGCTGAAGGAGTTATTCACGGTAACTCCTGTGCTGAGCTATCCTACTGAGGGTGATCAGTTCATCCTGGACACCGACGCTAGCAACGATAGCATAGGCGCTGTCTTATCCCAAGTGCAGGAAGGTAGAGAAGTGCCCTTGGCATTTGCTAGCAACAGCTTGAGTAAAACTCAACGCAATTATTGCACCACCAAGAGAGAGTTGTTGGCCATAGTAGTATACACAAAGAAATTCCGCCATTATTTGTATGGTGGGAATTTTATTCTACGAACAGACCATTCATCCTTGAGATGGCTCCTTAATTTCAAGGAAGCAGATGGGATGATGGGTAGATGGATCTCCGCGTTGTCTGAACTAGGGATAGAGAATACCCAGATTCAGCATCGGAGCGGAGTGAAGCACGTAAATGCGGATTGTTTGTCTAGGAGACCAATCCGAAGATGTGCAAGAATGGACTGTGAAGACTGTGGCATACATAACGCGTTGGTGGCTCCAATAATGAATTTTGATCCGGCCTGGGAAGAGAACTTGGTGTTTTGGTCGGCGGAGTCCATACTTGAAGCTCAGCACGATGACGATGGTATCAATATGATACGGAGTCTGATCCTAGAGAGAGCTGCTCGTCCCGTCAGACCTGCTCTGTCATTAGAATGTGTGGAAGTAAGGAACTTAGTGGGCCAATGGTCGCAGCTGGTAGTGCGAGACGGCCTATTATGTAGATGGAAAACTCTTGAAGGCAAAGCCAGGAGGAGGCTACAGATAGTCTTGCCAGCTTCTCTGAGATGGGAAGTATTCGAGTTTTTCCATGGTCATCAGACTTCCGCTCATTTTGGCAGGAAACGGACTTTGGACAAACTAGCGAGGAGATATTACTGGCCTGGGATGTCTAAGGACGTAATACGTTGGTTGAGTGAATGCCCAACGTGTTGCCTGGTGAAGCCGGGCCCTGGGAAAGGTAAAACATCTCTCAGACAAGAACTGTTCGGAGTCAGATTTGCGAGGATAGCCATTGATATAATCACTGGCTTCCAGACAACTCCAAACTCCAACGTGTGCATGATGGTGGTACAAGACTACTATACAAAGTACGTGAAAGTGATCCCAATGAAGGATCACACGGCATTAACTTGCGCACAAGCTTTGGTTGAGGAGTGGGTACTAACATTTGGCGCACCTCTCATGTTACATTCAGACCAGGGTAGGGAGTTTGAATCGCGTCTCTTTCAGGGGATGCTGGAAGAATTAGCCATAGTTAAGACACGCACTAATCCGTACCGACCGCAGTCGGATGGGATGGTTGAGAGATTCAACCGCACGTTGATTCAGGGGCTGACCACGCTGGTTAATTCTAATCAGGATGACTGGGACACGTTTTCCCAGTATGTGGCTCATGCATACAACGGTACGGTGCATGCTTCAACTGGCTGCACTCCTAACAGCCTGGTATTTGGATCTGAGATCATAATGCCTGCAGATTTGGTCTTTGGCAGTGTACTGCGGAGAAAGGATGTCCCATGCCGAGTGGCATTTGCGGAATCCCTGCGCAGAGAATTGCGGGAAGGCTATGCATTGGTGAGAGGCCATTTGAAGAAAGCGGCCATCCATCAGAAAGTGGGGTATGATACAGGCTTGAGAGAGAGGAAGTATGTAGTTGGACAAAAGGTGGTGAGATTGAAACCACCTGTACATGGAAAAATCTCGAAAGGTTGGGATGGGCCATTTGAAGTGACAAAAGTAATATCGGATGTTACTGTGTTATTGAAAAATGTGAAAGGCAAGATTGTTGCAGGCCATGTAGATCGCCTGAAGCCTTGGCTAGGTCGCCGGCCCGGCGATGAGAATGAGCCTTTGGTAGAAGTGCCAATGCCCCAACCCAGGTGGGTGCGTAAAACACAGGTTACGGCACCCCCGCCTACAAAGAAGACTAGAAAAGCAACGCCAGCTAGAAAAGTCGATGGTAGGAAGAAGAAGAAGAAGAAGTTAGTTACTGAAAAGGAAACTAGAGAGGTTCCTACAGTAATTGAGAAGAAGAAACCCCAAGGACCCATACGTAGAAGTGCTCGTATAGCGGGTCGAGGTGCTGTTACGTAAGAGCGGCGGGGCTGGGTTTGTTTGTTGTGGTTACCCGAAATAGTTCGGGTCTCCAGGGACTTACCCGGTAAACCCCGGAAAGTTGCGTAACTGGTGCTGATTGTCAAAAACACAACGAGAAATACCGGATTTTATTCTTTAGTCTTTGTGACGGGAATAATGGTGAAATTAACCAGTAGATGGCATTGGGGTACCCAACGTTCTGCTTTACTAAAGTTAGTTTTGAATGTTTACATGCTATGATCTGTGAGTTGGTTTCCCATTTAGTACTTGTCGTGATGGTTTCGGATTAGAATCCAATCAAACCTAGTCAGTAATTTTTCTAAGGATAATATGAGGATCCTAATAAGAAATATTATGTGGAAAGTACGGGTGTAAAACTCGTTACAACAACATGAGAAAGGGACTCATACGTATTCCGAATTTGTTCGGACAACCAAAGAAATTTACTTTGACACGTATTTTTTTATAATGTTTGTTTAAACAGCGTTCTGAAAGTTCATAAGCTACAAATGATACAGTCGTGATGAACTAAAGAATTGCTATTACTTGAAATGATGTGCAAAAATACAATCCGAGAAAACCCGGCGAAGATTGCAACTACTACGCAGTTAACTCCGCCACCCGGTTTTCTTCGGATAATACCGGATAACTTCTTCGGGAAGGGCTATCCGGTACCCGTGATCCTTTGCGCTTGGATGCGCACGCATGCTGGTTTGGCGCGGAAAGCGTCAGTCCTGCACATACCGTTGGAGAGGGTGGATGCGAAGGCACCTCTCTCCGCGTATGTAAACACCGGTTAGAACATCTACATGTGAGGGAGAGAGGAGACACTAAAGTGAGGTAGTACAGGAGGACACATTTGTAACAATTTTCCTGATTTCACTACTCATTTAAGCTCATTTTAAGAGTGGGCTCCTCTGGGCCGCCCTCTGTGTAGTTATCATGGCGGATAACTATCCGTCGGGAGACTCCCATAGAAGGAGTCACTCGACGGAAGTTACCCCTCTGTCGCAGGAACAGAGAGAGTTGTTAGCTTTGGGGGACCTGGAGTCAACAGCTCCGGTCGATTATAATCTTCCAAAACAATTTCGGGATGCAGATTTACCTAAATTTGTGTATCAACCACCAGCTAAGATGAAGAATAGGGGTGTGAAACGCCGAAATCACAGTAATATCTCTGAGATAAGGAAAGCTGAAAAGGTTAAAACCACACAGTATCTCCTAGCTCGGGGAGAACATGTTATGAAACTGGTAGATATGGGTTTATCAGTGGCGCAGGCTAGGGGGTTCGTGTCAGGGCCGGGGTTAAAAGGACTCGAGGCCGGGGGATTTCCCTTGTTCCAGGTTGGGAATATTGCGTCACCACCTTCTTCGGGAGTGACCCGGACTGACCCGAACATGCCCGGGATACCGGTGCACTCGGTCAGTGACGTGCCAGTGGGTGCTCCGTGGGGTGCTATGTCGTATGACCGTGCGGATGGTTTACATCCGGTGCATGGTAACTTTGTACCCGATTGGGATGCCCCTGCACAGTCAACTCCGGAACGTATTCCAACTATGGCAGTAATGCAGTTAGCAGCTAAATTTGAGAAATTTAAGCCAGATGACGTGATTCCCGGGAGTAAGATATGCAGAGGGGCATATATCCAACAGTTGGACAAATTCAACGAGAGGAAATGTACTAAACTATTCAGACCTCCTTCCGATAATTCCAAGTCCAGACCCTATACAGGGGAGGTTACTGGGGAGATAGGGAGCCGAGCCAGGCTACCATCCTACGAAGATACAGAGAGGGATTTGGAGTGGTGGTTAGAATATACTAGTTCATCAGCACATCAAGCTTACAAGTTCTGGGATGAGGTTATAAAGCAAAGTATGGGGACATACAGGGCTGCCGACCTCTCCAACGAAGATAGAGACCGGTTGAAATGGGCGTGGATGACATTTGTCCCGCCAGGTATGCCTACTTATAAACCTGGTAGAGGTTGGAGAATAGGTTCGGGGCAATGCCCATTCAATGAGTGTATGGATAGAAATCCAATAGCTGAGTATCTGGACCTGTACCAGTTCGCACGACATCTAGTGGAGTTCCACGCGCACTCCAAAATGATGTGGCAGTGCCGGGCCAGGCCTAATCGCTCAGTTAAATGTATGAAAGATGGTGAACCTTTCAGCACATCTAGAAAGGGTTGTATGGTAAGGCATTTAGTGGATGTACACCATATGAAGGCTGAAACTGCCATGTCCAATCTAGACATTCTCGAGAATAGTCCGGAGGCCTTAGGACTCACGGACAGAGAAAAGTGTGTGAGGGTACCACAGGGGTTGGCATACACCTTGGTGTTTAACCATAACCCGAGAAGGTTGTGGTTGAATCGAAAGGCGTGGCCATACTACCTTCAGGACTTTCCAGAGAAAGCCTCTGATTATCGTAGTAAAATGGAATTGGCCACTCCGCCTAAAGGTAAAATGCTGTCTGAAGGTAAAACTGTGGACCATGGAGTGTACACTCCTGTCTCGGTTACCTTAGGAGAGATGCGGACCACAGGTTCAGAGGAGTCCTCAGCTTCTGCTGGGTTAGACTCATCACCTGACGGCCGATCTACCCCAACCAAAAGACGTGCTCCGGGGTCTTCCTGTGGGTTTAGTAGGAACACTACTGAATCCAACAAGGAGGGCTCTGGCGGAACATTACCGAGGGTTGCTGTTAGCCCAAGGCTAGCCTTAGAAGAGAAAATGGTAAATGACCTGTTGGCTTCTCCTGTAGAGGAGGAGGATGACTGTGTATTTGTGGGAGAGGAGGTAATACCTCCTACCACAATCTCTGAAGCTAGAGGGAACCCGGGAGTGTCAAGGAAGATATTAAAAACAGAAAATACTTCTACTGATAGTCAAGGGTATGTAACAGGGAAGATAGAGTCAGTAAGTGGGAAAGAGGATTCCAAATCTAAAATGATCTACAGAACGATTGATTTCCAATCTGAGGGAGATGATTGGGTGGACCAGAAATTCACCCCACCCACAGGCAGGGTTCAATCAAGTAAAATAGAGATGAGGAAGGAACAGGAGATTGGTCGCAGACTATCCTCCGTTCCATCACCATCTACCTGTATGGGGGGTCTCTCACTAAACTCTCCATCATCTGGAGTGGGTGAGGAAGATATCTCTTTGGAGTCGGTCCCTCTGCCTAAGCTGACTGGTGATATTGATCACCCTGAGAACGTAAGTATCAGGAATCTTCTGAAAGAACAGTATGTCACTGGACTGAAAAGTTCATTTGACACACTGGATCTCGCTTGTCAACTAGCTCTGCAAGGAGCTAGGGCTCAAGCTGAGCAATTGGTAAAAGAAAGTCGTTTGGCCGAATTAGAGAAAGTGGAGACTGCTAAAGCAGAACTCCTATCTAAAATGTCCAAAATGACTGAGGAGAATGAAGCCCTCAAAAGACAGTTGGGACAACGAGATGACATGGTAGCAACCTCTAGCAGAATAGTAGATGATTTGAGATTGAACATTGAAAAATCTCGTATGGAAAGTCAATTTTTAATTGATGATCTCAAAGTCAAGTTGGATCGCAGTAAGGATATGGTCAGTTCTGCTGAACATAAGCTAACTGCTGCCAGGACTGAAATAAGTCTAAAAACCAAAATTATTCGGAAGTTGGAACACGAAATTGGTGGTCTAACAGAAGAATTTTCTAGCTATAAAAAGGAAGCTCAGCAGAACGATGACTTCTATGAAGAGTTGGCTGAGTTCTTTGAGGATTGCTATGAGATACCATTGTCAAGTTGGTACGACGAGAGTGTGTACAGGGTTGAACGGGGTTCCGCCCCTCTTCCCTTAGGATTTGACGGTGATGCATACGCACAAAGGTTGAGAGCTGACTCCAGGGCTAGTAATACCGCTAGGAGTCCTCCACCTCCATCTACAGAAGATGAGACGCACCTGGCCGACTGCAGTTACGTGGCTGCCACCTCCATGGCCTGTGGGTCATCGGAGTTGGTTCCTGTGACGTCTGTTCCTAAGACATCCGTTGCTGTGACGTCTGTTCCGGTGTCACCTGTTCCTGTGACGTCCGTTGCTGCGGCGTCTGTTCCGGTGTCACCCGTTCCTGTGACGTCTGGGGCTGTGACGTCTGTTCCTGTGTCACCTGTCTCGGTGACACCTGTTGCTGTGACGTCTACCTCTGTGTCGTCTGATGCTAAGACGATGCAGTATACTACCATGGGGGTGGACACAACCGTGTCTTCCTTTGAGACTATGGATACTCCAGCCGGGGTGTCCACTCTAGCGAGGATGGTGGTGAATGAACTGCAGACAGAGTCACATAACTCGACTCCTGTCTCAACACCAATGCTCGACACCACCTCTTGTCAGTCACCGTACCAGATAACGGAAAGTGAGACTAGAGAGGCGGTTCAGATACTGATGGAGCTGAACGATGCAATTGCAGAGGCTGACCTACGTCTGTCTATCCGTGATGCTGAGGCGCTTATGGCTCCTGAAAACGAACTCGAACAATCCATGATGGTGGATCCTCCAATGGACCTACCTGTGACGACTGGTTCTATGTCTGGGAACCATCGTCCATCTACCCTGGACATTCCTGTATCCATGGCGAGTGTACCTATGGGTACTCAAATGCATGGTCCTAACCCTGACGCTTCACAGCCAGGGTTTGGGATGGACATATCCATTGAGATGAGTGACAATCGATCTAGTGAATGCATGTCTCCAGTGTCCAGAAACGAAGAACTTTTGCTGAGTGGCGAGTCATAAAAACATTCCCAGTTGCAGCATATATGGAACCTCTACCATGTGTCGTCATCAAGGTTGAACTTTTGCAGTAGTGGGGTTGTTAGTACACCACGGATCATATGATGCTTTATACCATAGACTATAAGTCACAAGATGACTATATAGATATATATATATATTTATAAAAGACTGAGATGACAAGAACAGTGGATCATTATCACCTATTTATGAAAAGACTTTGATATGATCTAGGTTTGCAGTTATCGCTATATATGAAACTGTTAAAACCATCACCAAAGAGTGTTCTATTTTTGCCATAAGACAGTATTTGTAAAACGGGTTCTGTTTGAGTTGATGACATGTGCTATAGGTATGATTATTGTATGCCGATTGTGATACTCTGAATTAACCGTCCAATGAGTAAGGGTATGAGGGACTGGATCCTGATGATACCTACTGAGATGAAAAGTTGCTTGACTACATTCGTACTATGTGTAGATCTGTGGTAATAACATATCAATGAACCTGAAAAACGCAAAATTTATTCAGGTACTGAGAGTGGAAATTGCGTAAGTTGTTATGGAGATCCGTAGGCTCCCGTTGATTAATTTCAGAAGGAAGGTATCGAGTGAGGAGCCGGATCATTCTATTTTTCAGCTTGCTGCGTTTTTGATCTTTGAACTAAGTGTGGAGACTAATTCTCCCTGAAACGTTGAAATATGTTACGCCAACACTAGATCTGATTGCTTACAGTATTCCTATATGGAGAATGTCACTTGTGTTATTGTGTAAGGACACCTAGGTGACCATGGTGCATAAGGTTTTGGAGACCTTGATTGGATTGAAAACTGCATTTACCGGATCTACGCTATATGTTCATTTATTCCAAAAATATTGATCTTTCAAACCTTACTCTGGCACGTAAAGCGAGTGAGTCTATTCAAATAGACGGGTTGGGTCAAGGTTTACTATAAAGTCGACACTTGCCACCTTTTTTGTTTCCAATATGTCTTGTACTAAAATTTGGTAACTTTTAAGGAGAAGTGCTCATATTTGATCTGTATGTATACGATACCTGTTGTAACAAATCGTTTTCGATGAGACATGGTTAGTATGCGATAAATATGTCTTAAAGGTTTTATATATTTTTTTATGATATATAGTCAAGTTTGTTTTATAGGGCTTGACTGACTGTGTGGAGTTTATCCTCTTAGTCCCATAAATCATGACTGTTATTGAAGGATTATACTCGATTATTGTGTAACTGGATCCTGATGGTTGATATGATTGACGTTAATATCAAAAAGGATGAATACATATCTATGATACCCAAGAAATATATTAGTGGTTCTGATAGAAAGAGTTACGCTTGCCTCCACTATGTATATGTTTGGAGACAATATATTTGTTTTTTTGGGTTGTTTGGAGATAAAATTTGTCATTTGTATTAAGGTAGTATAATAATACTGCACTTAGTGCTGCTATTTAGACGCTGTGATATTGTCTGAAGGGGGGTAGTGTAGTGGGTCGCCGCTGTACTATTTCTAGGGAACCAGTTGGAGTTATATTTGGTATATGTGTTGTCGTGTATCCAGGCCGCACTCCTGTCTACTGCCGAGTATAAGGTTATATAAGCCCACCTGAGGAATGGTGGAGCGCGGCCTGGTTATGTGCATTGAGCCGTGACCGCCACGTGTCACCCGACATATCTCGGGTACAGTGTCGGCTCGGATGCACCGGCGCGTGGTTACCCGGAGTTCCTCGGGAACTCAAGTGTTTACGAGTAATGGAGAGAATTACATAACGACCAGTACATAAGACCTGGAGTTCTGCTAATCGAGGACCCAGTCTTGCTGCGCACTTCGGCCAGCTTGGCTGCTCCACAACAGAGCTTCCCCGAACTCTGTTGTACCTTTTAGGCCTAGTCCTGTCGCTGCTTCCACCTTGGTCACCCTGCGTCTTTCTCTGTTCTACCCTCTGGGGGAACTAGAGGAGATAGACGCACTGGTGTACAACTCCGGGTACAGAACTCCCTCTGGGGGAGTCTGTCCCAAGAGGAGTTAACCAAGATGGAAGAGAGCATTGGAACTCGGGAACTATGTACTAGACCGTGAGCGTATACCTCCTGTATGTTCATATGACCACTGGTGTTCAGAAGCCTATTTGATTATTGCTATCCGTCTGTATGATTACGAGCCGTATGTCAGAATGAATAAAGTGTAATTTCTGAACAACCTATTTTCGAATCTGGAGTTTTTCATAGCAGATGTCTATCTTAGAATAGCCAACAGCTACAATATGAATGCTGGAACGTGATAATTTCCTGGAGTAGCTACTGAGTCAATATAATAGGCTTTGAAAATCCCTGAAAGGAAACACAATGAAATACAAATAAATAAAATCAGTCATCCAGAACTTGCACATAATGAACACTATAAATGTCAATGGCTGTTTTTTTTTTGTTTTTTTTGTTTGGTTTGTTTGTGTCACTCTTAAACAGACACGTGTCAAACACATTACAGGTCAAGCCTCCTTGGGGGTCTGCTCAACCTGCCACTACTGGTGCGATATTGTGCACCATCACTATGAACGGAACCCTCTCCGCCAGCAGGAATGGGAAGCACACCCATGGGGCTATCCACATTTGGATGGGTGGCTTTCTTGGGCGATAGCGGCTTAGGACTTGGCAGAGATGGCATCGGGGCAACCGGCTGTTGTGGTATTACATCCATTGTAGGGCTAGGGGTTACATTACGCCTAGCCAGTTCATCTGAGGCGCCAAAACTGTTAGCTTTGTGTGTTGCCAACCGCAGATGTCGCCTGTTTCTCCTGTACTTATGCCCTTCACGATCCACTATATAGGATCTTGGTTCCTCATGGTGCCTGACGATGGTAGCTGGTACCCAACTCTTGGTTCCTGGGAATGGTGACATTCTCACTGGGTCACCCGCTTGAAGTGGTGGTAGATCTCGTGGGTGTTTAGCATCATGATAGTGCTTTTGTGACCTTTTGGACCGATCCAAGGCCTTCCTCACCTCCTGCATGTCAATCTGTTTTGGGTCCAATCTGTATTGCGGGGTCTCCTGCCCATACTCAGTTGGGCTGGTGATAGGCCACAACTCTCCATGGGAGTCGTCCTATAGTCCAATAAGGCCATATATCGCTGGGCTCTGTCACTGGACTTAGCCCAAAGTCTTTTAACAGTCTGCACTGCCCTCTCGGCCTCTCCGTTCGACTGTGGGTAGTTGGGAGAAGAGGTCACATGTGTAATCTGCTTTTCGGCACAGTACTTTCTGAATGCTTGACTTGAGAACTGTGGTCCATTGTCAGTCCTTGGTAGGCCATGTGTAGCCAGCTGGCGCATTAACGTCTCCTTTGTGGTCTCGCTCGACATGTCTGCTAGTTTGTCCACTTCGATAAACTTAGACATATAATCCACAGTTAACAAATAGTTCTCCCCTTTCCACTCAAATATGTCACTGGCTGCCTCCTGCCAAGGACGTCAGGGTGTCGGTGTGGGACGCATTATCTCGGCTGGCTGTTTGTTCTGAAAGGTGTTGCAGATCGCACAGTCACTGACCAGGTCTTCGATCTGCTGTGACATCCCCGGCCAATAAAGTGCTTCTCTAGCTCTTTGCTTGCACTTCGTGATTCCAAGGTGCGACTCATGAACTTGTGATAGCATCTCTGGGCGAAGGCTTGGTGGTACCACAATCCGCATACCTTTGTATACAATCCCGTCTGATACAGCTAGTTCATCTCTATTTGTCCAATACACTCTCACGCTATGTGGAACTTGCTCTTTAGTGTCTGGCCATCCCTTTAGTATCAGATGGTATAGCTCATTCATTTCTGGAAGCTACGATATCTCGTCGGCGTGACCGCGATGAAGTTAACCATGTACACTACTATGTGTTCAATGTCCTCTTGTTCACCAGGTAGGTTTGCACGGCTCAGGGCATCTCCCATTGGGATGTCCTTCCCTGGAACATAGCGAACATTCAAATCGTAGGGCTGGAGGTGCAGCATCATCGTCTGGAGTCTCATTGGCGCCGCTAGTATGGGTTTGGTGAAGATAGACTGAAGCGGCTTGTGATCGGACTCCACCAATACCTCCTTGCCGAACACATAGTGGTGAAACTTCTTACAAGAGTGGACGATGGCAAGAGTCTCTTTCTCAATCTGTGCATATCCTTTCTCTGTGCTTGTCAGGGCTCTTGAAGTGTATGCCACTGGTCTATCCTCTTGCAACAGAACACCTCCTAAAGCATAGCCAGAGGCGTCGCACTGAATCCTAACTGGCTTCTGCACATCATAGTAAGCCAGTACTGGTGCGTTGCAACACAGGTCTTTCAGCTTGTCAAAGCTGCACTGTTCAGGCTCTTCCCAAACAAAGTCTGAATCCTTCTTTGTGAGCTCTCGAAGGGGCGCATCAATGTCACTCAGGTTAGGGATAAACTTAGAGATGTACTGCAAGAATCCCAAAAACCTACGTGCGTCCTCCTTTGTCTGGGGTCTTGGCATATCTCGAACTGCCTCGACTTTGTCAGGGTCTATCTGGAGGCCCTCTGATGAAAGTATGTGGCCAACATACTTCACACTCGATTTCTTCACTTGGCATTTCTCGAAGTTTAACTTCAGGTTCCATTCAGTTGCTCGTTCGACGACCTTTGCCATGATACTGTCGTGGTGGCTCTCGTCACGCCCTGCCACTAGTATGTCGTCCATCACTGCATATGCTCCTGGAATGTCCTCTAACATGGCATCCATTATCCGTTGATAGATCTCTGGTGCCGACTTTATCCCAAAGGGCAATCTTAGCCAGCGGTACCTTCCCACTGGCGTGTTGAAGGTCGTCAATAGGCTTGATTCATAGTCAATCTTGATCTGTAGGAAACCTGACTTGGCATCAATAACTGTAAACACCTTTGCATCTGGTATGGATGCCACAATGTCCTCTACTGCCGGTGTTGGGTAATGCTCCCGTCGAATGGCCTTGTTTAGGTCCCTTGGATCTAAACCTATCCTGATTTTGTCTTTCTTTTCCACCACAACCATGGAGCTGACCCAATCAGTAGGTTCTTTCACCTTGGCAATGTGACCATCTGCCACCATTTCTTTTAGCTTAGACACAACCTTCTCGCGCATGGAGTGGGATGGGCGACGATTCCCATGTACAACTGGTCTCACTGTTGGATCAATCTTCAGTGAGTACACTCCTGGCAGAGTTCCAGTCAAACTCCTCAGCTCTGGATATTTGTCTATACCTCTGTCGACTGCATGTATGCGCTTGATGAGGCCCAACTCGGTACATGCCGCTCCAGACAAGAGGGTACTCTGGTCCTGTTCAGTGATGTAGAACTTGACCTCAATCTCCTGAGATTTCCACCACACCCGGAACACCGCAGATCCAAGTAGGGGAATCGGGTGCTGTGTATATGACAGATATACACGATTAGTGGGTCGAATGGCATGTCTTTCTAGTATCTTATTGTATGTCTTTGCAGACATAAAGGACTTTGAAGCGCCAGTATCTAATTGCATCCGTACCTTGATACCACCAATCGTCAACTTCTCCCACCATTCACCTTGTGGATCTTCCCGTACTGGCTGCACTGCGTGCACTAGATGGGCAAATCCGACGTCAGACTCGTCACTGCTCGACTCTTCATTTGAGCGCTCGTCAACGGCATGCACACTTTTCTTGAATGTCCTCTTGGACTTAGTGCATACCGATACAAAATGCCCCTTGCCTCTACAGTAGTTGCAAGTAGCATTGCGTGCTGGGCAGTTGCTGTGACTCGCATCATAACCACACTTTTCACACATCTCAGATTTCTGGTTACCCTTGGGTGGTTTCTCTATAGGTCGTGCTTGCTTCTTTTTATTTTTACCGTGCTTGTCGTGTCTGACTGCGTGGACAGCGCTGTCCTCCTCCCAGTCCAACACCTGCATAGTCTCCCTTGAGGACTCATTGCTACGACCAAATGTGATGGCCATCCGAAGGGTGATCTCCTCCCCCTTGTCAAAGCACTTTTCTTTCACAGATGCCTGACGCACTCCTATGACAATCACATCACGCAGCATCCGGTCCTCATGAGTGGGATCATATCCGCAGTCTTTTACCAGTACAGGCAGCGCCGTGACAAAATCGTCGAACTTTTCATCTGCCTTCTGCTTCCTGCGCAGGAACCTGGCAGTTGCTCTGATCTCATCTCTGAATGGCTTAACATAGTCCTCATATTTCTTGTACACTGCCTGTAAACTCTCATTTTCTGCTGGATCATCCCCAGTGGCCGGTAACCAGGTAAAGGTACAGCTCACGACCTTTATCCCCGATGAATGTCATTAAAAAGTTCACCTTCTCTTTCTCCGACTTCTTTGAAAGGGGACCCCGAAAATGGAATGTACAGTGTTGCTTGAACCGTTGCCACTCCTTGGACAGGTCAGTAGCCTCCCAGTTCATGGAGGGAGCACTGCCGTTGGAGTAACTTTCTGCCATCTTAACTTGAGCCTTTATACTTATTCCTTGCAGAATTGCTCACCACTAGCTATCAGTAGGACTACAGTGCTGGAACAGGTCTGGGAACCAACACACTTGACTAGCTAGAATACACTATATACGCTTCACACACTTGACATATGGCACATTGACTCCTTCAATCCAGATTGGGTTCAATACTTGTATTGTTCTTGACAGCACATTGGTTACACAAAAGTTCAAGGCAGGTCACTTTGTCTTTGGGGCATCAAGTCTACTCACTGTTTCCTCAGTCTTGACATATCCTTCACACATCTCCTGGTATGCACAAACATCATTTCATCACTTAGCAATACCAGGTGGGTTCAACCTTCTCTCCTGTGTAGAGAAAACCACTTCTGACAGCCATGTAAGATGTGTAGGATACTAAAGGAATGATCAGAATGGAAACACAACCATGCTCGTTCAGTGTCACGTGCAGACTGGTCTTCTATTATCGCCCACCTTCGTTGGTTGCCTCCTCTCTCAACAGGCGGCAGCACATACGTTACAACCTGCAGCTTAATCAACAAACCCAGGCCTGGTATTTACTGCGGGCCTCTTTGCTCTGCACTCACTAACCCCTACTGAAGCTGGTTCTGGGCAGGCCCTACTCTACACTCAGGGTACCAGCAAAGAGCCACTTCCTACGGCCGAGTTGGAGGCCAAACAAACACAACTAAATCATCATTGTATGTACTGAGAGCCCGGGACTGAGAGTATTGGGCAAACCCTTTTGGAATACTGTACCATTGTGATTTAGTGCCGGGTGGTCTTCAATTTTGCAGGACCAGTAGATCCAAGATAGGCGCTCATCACAGGTCCTACTTTAGTGGAGGTGCAGAGGGGTCCCCCTGAAGTTGGAAAGTCCCCGAAATTAAGTTCCCCAGGTCGCAAGGTCATTTTTTTAGACCCTTTATTCTATACTCAATTTTGGGCAGAAGTCGCCAGGTCGCTGTTATTACTGTACCAGGTGGCCTGGAAAATGGCCCAGGTCGCCAGGCCACTTTTTACCCCTCTGGAGCCACTTTAGTGTTTTAGGAATACTTCAAGACCTCTGTATTCTAGGCGCTTATACAAGAAAGCGCTTTATTGTGACAGTACACTAACTCAGAAATGCTGTAAATCTCTAAAATTCTAAGGCTATTTGCCGGTAAAATTAGTCCACAAATCACTTCAGTTTAAACACTTTTGCTGTGCGAGAATGATGGCTAGGGTGTTAAGGAGTGACAGAGATTCCACTGTTTGGCTGCTGTGTATTGATTGAACGTTACCATCCTGCTGTTATCCCATTCTCACTAAGCACCGCACACAGTAGATGAAATTACAGCATGCATGAGAATAGTGGTTTTGGGTGAGTTGTCCTGCCTGACAACTATCCCATTGTTAAATTGGCCCGTGTTTAAGTGAATTGGTGCAGTACTTGCCTCTTTGTGCAATAGAATGCAATAGTTAACTTCATATTATGATGTAGAATGGATAGTATTGAAGGAATGACAAGGCAAATAATCTCTCTTTTATCAGCGGAATAGTTTTTATTTTCTTTAATAATTCAACGTACTGAGCTCTTGACATAGACAAAGTTCCTAAATGACATAACCTAGGTCACGTGACAGTGACAGAGGACACTCACCACCTAACCCAATGACACCTCAGTGACAAACAGGATTTCAAATAAATTATGAGAAATGTTTACAGTAATTCATGAATTTGTATCAACCTAAGGGGATAAAGAAAGAAAAGTTGAGATGTATCATGAGGCCTCCACTCCTGACTTTCTATCAATCATGTTCACTATGTAAATGTAACAATGGTAATACGAAGAGCATGACATATGAGCAACCTCAGCACAACATGCGACAAACCTTAAGCCAGAAAGAAAACGCCCTTTGGACTCTAGGAACTATACAATTTGTATCATCATCATCATCATCATCATCATCACCCAATGTAATAAAACTACAGTGAACACTTGTCCCCTTTACATATATATCTGTAGAGGACATCTTTGTTGTTTCCCCCCAAACCTATGCCACATTCTACCTAAATGTTTCTACCTTTTTCCCTGCCATCAAAATTCATCGGATTTTTGTTTTCAACCACACTATCATCAAATCAGTCATGGGTTGGCGTTTGGATGATCAAAGTTAACAATGTTGTACGAGTTGCTTGCAAAGCGATGAGCTCCTCGTCGACGTGGCGCCACCCGGGCCTGGCGACAAAAACGCGGTAACAATCATGTACACAAGACAATCTCAAGTCGACATAAAAAATAATGCGACAATTAGTTTCCTACGACTACCTGGTAATACATACATAAGTATTCACACGGGCCTATGTATATGTTCATTTCAATTTACAGTGCACTTTTGTTCTCGCTAGGATTCTTTTTCTATATTCGTTTCTCATTTTTTTCCCCATTTTCATTTTACCCTGAATACTTCTCATCCTTATTTGGGGGGATAAGTTCTTGTGTGACATGGCACGGCACGTCGACTCACAGGCTCGCTGTCGGTTTACACTCTACTCTCGTAGTTAGTTCACTAGATGCCACCCTTTGGGCGACCTACTACAACTAGAATGGCATAGACTTGTTATTTTGAAAATTGCCTAAATCATATCATACAACAACAGTCTAGAAATAGTGGATTATTATACACAAATGTCTATATTCAACAATCACTCAATATCGCTTTTGACAGTACCAATTCGCTTCCAAATATCAACTTTGATAATGTACATTTCCCCCTGATGTATGGACATCTTCAATATCTTCATAACTAAATGATTATCATTTCTCTCATATTTTCGTTTTCTACTCGTGAAAAATATGTTTAAACCTGAGACACCAACACTGTTAAGTGCGACATGCGATTAAAAATATTGAAGTTAGAGAATATCATGATAACTGGAGGCACCCAACCAGGAACACCTTTAAGGACAGCAGAGTGATTTAGTGTACTGTGCCCTTGTCAGCATGATGCATGAATGCCAATATGATGTATGGGGTTGATACACTCTCCACAGCTCCCCATGGTAAACCGATGCAATGCATCACCAGCCAGTACCTCGCTGGTGGTGCATTGGTGCATCAAGTTGACAAATGAACATGAATCCTTTAGGCACCATGCAGCCTTTAGAATTCAGCTAAAGGTACGTTTATTGGGTTCAGGCCTCAAAACTAAATTACATTACACCTACCGGGGTATTTTTCCTTTTCAATTCATGTACAATGGAACAAATTCATGCGTGAAATTCTGCAAATAAATTACAATATGCATTCTAAAGTGTATAAAGTACACCTGCTTATTAATTTCTATGGAAGATGCTCCTAACGATTAACATGAACATTATATATATATATATATGTATGTATGTATGTAAAAAACAGAATGAAATTGGATTGCATATCAACTGGGCAGCAGACAGACCGAAACCTCTGAGCCCGGTGACTCAGGAGTCCTACACTTGTATACGGAGAGTTATCATGTGGCATATTGAGAAGACGACCGGCTCACTGAGCAACTCTGTGCCATATAAATAGGATGTCTCGACTTGGGTGGATGTAACAGGGGGATTCACTGCAAAGCTGTGTACAGCTGGTATTCCTTCTAACCCTTTAAGGACAATGTAATGCTTCACATTAATTTGTCACAGTACACCTATGCAGCGTCAGTATTTAACTTGGCAGCACTGCGTTGGAGCTAATCCGTGAGTGCCAGTACCAGAGTTGGCATGAGGCATGAATGAAGCACTCCAGTGCATTTAAAGAACTAACTGCCATTAAAGGGCTAGAAAGAATCGCTACTCATGGAAAGTGTTGCCACAAGTCATAGTGGGGACTGGGTGGTAGTTTTCCTTGGTATTTTACCACTACATTGAAAAAGGCGGGGCAGTCATAGAGGTCAGATGAGCCAGTGGGATTCTACCATCTACAAGACTACATGGAGGTCAAGGTCAACATGGAGGTCAAATTGGAGGTCAAGGCCAGGCTAGCCATTGTAGCGCTAATGGTACAAAATTCATGGATGTTGATACAAAATGCGCATAAAAGGGCCCTCTCAGCTGGCTCTCTCTACCCCTGATATGGACTGTTACCCCAAGTCGGTACTTGTATAGGAGGGATCCGACATGAATCTAGGTCATCACATATGTTGTGGCTATTCTAAATTGCTCAAGGAAATACAGAAAAAAAGTTAACGAAGCATTTATGCTTCTATTTTTAAAAAAGCTCATTTAAATGAAACCAATGTGACATTTGAGGGTTAAATAATGGGAAATCATAATCAAACAATTTTCCTATACAGATTCCAAAAGACAAACTGAAAATCAGTTCATATGTCTTGTTTTTTTGTACATGAATAAATATGATAAAACTTCATACCTGAAAGCGCAAGTATACCAACATTCATAGGAAAAGAGCGGAAATGTCATCCTCGGCTCCAAACAGGATAATCATGGATACTCAATCATAACGAGAATACAACATGCACCAGCAGAAAATAAGTCTTCTTTTCACCTTCTGTGATTAATATTGATTTCTTTTCCTGAAATACATGAACACTGGCTGCCATGGTAAATGTAATACACTCCTGTCTTGTACTAAATACACACCAATTCTCTTGATTTCTTTTTTCATGTATGAAATATTGCAAATAAACTATGAATGTCTACCATCTTCTTTTGATGGTAATGGATGAAAACTCAACATGAACAAATACAATACATATACCGGTACGTAGCATCAAACAAAAATCCTGAAACGGGAAATATGGTAACAATCTCAAGCAAACAAAAAGAGGTATATTGGCATGGCACAAGAAAGCGTACATTTTAAAGTCAACAGGTCTTCTATGTTACAGTCAAAGCTCTAATATATCAATACTGTTTCAATTACAATATTTTTACGACAGTGTGTTGTCGCCTACACATGTGGAACAAAGGGGTATAAATGTTGCCAATCCTTGGTAACTACATTAATACCGTGGCCGAGTGCTCACTATAATGGACACACAGGCCAATGTAAATCTAATTTGGAAACCTCAAAATGTCCCCGTCTCATCACATCAATTTTAACCTTGCCCGTATTCATGTAGGGGCTCTACTCAAGATCCGCCGATTGTCTGCATCCAGCCCTTGTGTTGTATATACAATAGAGTGGTCTTTGGTTGACAAGTGTTTGAAGCTAGTTAGCCTGCTCTTCGTAATGTAACTGCTTAAAGGACTTAGTTAAAAGATGGTTTGAGCAAAGTGGCAGAAGCATTGTTCTGCCCAGGCCCCGGCCTCTCAGTGGCCATGAGATCGATTTACTTGCTTACTTCGTCTATAACCTACCCAGAGCTGTTGGACTGTAAAAGAGACTCCTTTCTCACCTGGGTGCTAAACACATTTATCCCTAATCTTATAACATGCATTCCTTGACATACAATATCAACTGCATAACCCTAAAAGGGCACTACAGTGCTTTAAACAGAGGTACCTGAATGCAGTTCCGGTGAGTAGCATGCATCATGCTGACCCTATGGTGTTGATAGTTCTGAAGGATCGGCATGATGCACCAATGCAGTGCTTGCAAGTTACAAGCCGGTGCTGTGTTGGTGCATCACGACGACAAATGAAAATGAAGCTTTCAAGCATCATACCATCCTTCAAGGGGCAATTACCTTTTATTCATATAGTGTTGATTTAGCATTGGCTTGACAAGAGACCATTTTTCCCTATGTCAGTGCCCTTTGAAACCACCTAGTAATACAGTAATCTACTCAAGTGTCCGCTACTCTATACTTCTGGGCTCAACTATTATCAACACCCACCACTGTTGTGCGCAAAGATTTTCTTTCATAATGCTGACCTTACAAATGTGTACTGACCTTTCTTCACAACTTATCCCTCTAAATTACCTACTGTCTGCCTTTCCTGTTTCCCCCAGTCCAACACTCCCCATACTCGTAAGTAAAGATATACAATATGTACATAGATAATTGTGTTAATATCGCTACAAGTTGGAACAAGTCCATTGCGACTTCCCTGAATCAAACGGTGATTAACGTTATAATACGCACCGCACCGACCTATGACTTACTTGACTTTGAAATCTGAACGTGTGTACACTACTACTGTCCAGATTAGTTACTTTACTACTATCCTTAATAAAATTAGAGAAATAAACGTTAGGATCCAAACATTCTGTTCTCTGTTTTTGTGCTCGTCCTGATGGACTGAATATGACAATTCATTATGAATATAATCTCTCCTATTTCACTTCTATTCGATTCCGTTCACTCTTGCAAAAATCCAACTTTGACTTATATGTTAACTTTAAGAATGAATATGTTCCTCTCTCACTGTGCACATTTTACTATATCATGGTATTACTATTAAGACCTGGTATATAGAAGAGACACGTTATATAGAGTTCTCTTGTGTCTAATACATGGCAAGCGTGATGACCATTGCATAACATGACGTGTGTAAACTGTCATACTGAAACTACTCAATCTAGAGGAGACTGGTGAGACACAGATGTCACCTGTCCTCCTTTCTATACAAGCGCTGCGGACATTGTGGAAATACTACCACGGTAGTAACACACAAGACACTAGACACCAGCATGGAGGTCTAGGACATGCTATAGGAATCCCCCGCAGCCGCTGCATGATCAACAATTATATCATTCTCTTCTACTAATTATTATGAACTGTTTAAAATAACGGCCAGTTTGATGAGATGCTGTGCCCCACTGTACCTTGTTCATGATGCGATGGTTGAGGGCCAGTATCTTGTTCTTCTCTAGTGCATATACAGAATTTTTTTTTTTTTTTTTTCTTACTATGAGTATCATAGCACTTTATTAAGGTATTAAAGGCTTGGTCTTCCACTCATAATGTTGGTCGCACATTATGTCCTTTATTATGTATACATGGTCTACAAAAGCAATTACACTTTTTTCTTAGTGTCGGGGGAATAATATTTGATACAACTTCCAGAGTTAGGACATGATCTAACATGGTGAGTTGTGCTGCTTTTGTGCATCATGATGACAATGGCCCTAGACCCTTAAATCCGACACTTCTACATGGGCCATTTTGGGCCTTAGTGACATGGGACATGAGGAAAAAATAGATAGTGACATGGGCCCGGGGGGGCCACTCCCTATACCATCTATAGTAACTATGTGCGTACACAAAATCCCGGGAAAGGGGTCCTTTTTGGGTCCCACTGGCGGGTCCGGCCGGACCCGCCATTAGGGGCCCTTTTTGGGCCATTTTGGGGCAAAAGGGGTATGTTTTTGGGCCCAAAATATCCAAGCAATATGTCCAAAAGTTCCTGTAAAAGGGGGTATATTTTGAAGGAATTTGGCCCATATTTAGGGTGGTATCCCGCTAAAAAGGGGTCCAGTTTTGGCCAATTTAGGGGGATATCCCACTATAAGGGGTCTACTTTTTAACCATTTCGGGTATCCCGATAAAAGGGGTCCAAATTTTGCCTCTTTAGGGTGGTGTCCGACTAAAAGGGGTATGTTTTTTTCCTATTTTAGGGGGTAATCCCGCCAATAGGGGGGTGTTTTGGTGGAATTTTCCCCCGCCATAAGGGGGTCAAATTTAGACTGATGTACGCACATGGTATCCATAATTTAGAGAGTGGCCCCCCCGGGGACATGGGACATGGGGCATTTCTTAAAATCAATATGATGACATGTGCATTTCTTAAAATCGACATAGGACATGGGGACCCCCCCCCCCCCCCCATCAAGGGCCCCATGACAATCTAAAAGTGAAAGCAGTTTCTGGGTCGAGCTCCAAACATCTTCAGGGCCAACAGCTCAGCTTCTATCTGTCTGATGTACAAAAATCTTAACTTTTCTGAGAGAGGAACTCGAGGGCCACAACCCCAATGCACTTAACAGTCTCTATAGACCATAGCATTAACGCTACTTGCGATGGCGGCCGCTTTCCCGAATTTGCGAAATCTAACCAAACCAAAACAATTAATTCTACAGGGCATGAAAAATCCAGGGATGTATGTATTATTGTCCCAAACCCTCCTGTTCCTCTAGTCTTAGCGGCTACCTCAGTGCATCCACAGTAGCAGACGCAGATATAACGAACAGCCTCATTTTGGGTGACCAATGGGCCCTATGACAAGTTTTCTGTCATAGGAAGATCACCCCATATTTTGGAAGGCCAGTGTGACATTGTGTTATTTGCTAATTGCCATTTGCTGGTTGCCAATTGTCATTTGCTGGTTTGTGGGTGCCATTTGCTCATTTGATGTTGCCATTAGCTTAATATGGTCGTCAATCAGCAATTTTATCAGCTGCCATTTGCTGATAGCCATTTTGTCAATTGCCATTTGTCGATTGCCATTTGCCAATGAGTTTTTTTGTCAATTGCCAGTTATCGAGTTGCCATTTAATGGTTAGAATTGCACTTACAAGGATGATCATGTTATAGGTTTCTATAGGCCTATGTGTAGGCCCATGTAGGCCTAGTCTGACCCTCATGAAACTAGCAAATAGCAACTGATTACTAGCTTATAAATTGCAACTGACAACCACCAAATGGCAATTGGCCACCAGCAAAATAGTAAACAGCTACAATTAGCAAATGGCAAATAGCAAATGGCAAATAGCAAATGGCAAAATGTTGCACCAGCCTTCCATATTTTTATCCTCCCTATGACAACCATTTGTCATAAGGCCCACTGGTCACTCAAATCGCGGCTGTTCATTGCGCAAGCGTAGCAGACAGCAGTGAAGAGAGCGTGTGGCAGTGAATAATGACAAACTCGAGGATAAAACTACCCACATCCAACCGTCCAAACTAGTCTGGTTAAATCTGTTGTAATATAGGCCAATGGTTACTGGTATTTACATGCCACCTGCAGCTTAAACAACAAACTCAGGCCTGGTATTTACTGCGGGCCTCTTTAGGATATGACTCTGCACTCACTGACCCCTACTGAAGCTGGTTCTGGGCAGGCCCTACTCTACACTCAGAGTACCAGCAAAGAACCACTTGCTAAGGCCGAGAGTAATGGGCAAACCCTTTTGTGATTGTCATCTCACCCTCCTTGAATATTGTACCATTGTGATTTAGTGCCGAGTGGTCTTCAATTTTGCAGGACCAGTAGATCCAAGATAGGCGCTCATCACAGGTCCTACTTTAGTGGAGGTGCAGAGGGGTCCCCCCTGAAGTCGGAAAGTCACCGAAATCAAGTTCCCCGGGTCGCAAGGTCGTTTTTTTAGACCCTTTATCCTATTCTCAATTTTTCGCTGTTATTATTGTACCAGGTCGCCTGGAAAATGGCCCAGGTCGCCAGGCCACTTTTTACCGCTCGGGAGCCACTTTAGTGCTTTAGGAATACTTCAAGACCTCTGTATTCTAGGCGCTTATACAAGAAAGCGCTTTATTTTGACAGTACACTAACTCTGTGAAATCACTCAGAAATGCTGTAAATCTCTAAAATTCTAAGGCTATTTGCCGGTAAAATTAGTCCACAAATCACTTCAGTTTAAACAACTTTTGCTGTGCGAGAATGATGGCTAGGGTGTTAAAGAGTGACAGAGATTCCACTCTTTGGCTGCTGTGTATTGATTGAACGTTACCATCCTGCTGTTATCCCATTCTCACTAAGCACCACACACAGTAGATGAAATTACAGCATGCATGAGAATAGTGGTTTTGGGTGAGTTGTCCTGCCTGACAACTATCCCATTGTTAAATTAGCCCATGTTTAAGTGAATTGGTGTGGTACTTGCCTCTTTGTGCAATAGAATGCAATAGTTAACTTCATATTATGATGTAGAATGGATGGAATTGAAGGAATGACAAGGCAAATAATCTCTCTTTTATCAGCGGAATAGTTTTTATTTTCTTTAATAATTCAACGTACTGAGCTCTTGACATAGACAAAGTTCCTAAATGACATAACCTAGGTCACGTGACAGTGACAGAGGACACTCACCACCTAACCCAATGACACCTCAGTGACAAACAGGATTTCAAATAAATTATGAGAAATGTTTACAGTAATTCATGAATTTGTATCAACCTAAGGGGATAAAGAAAGAAAAGTTGAGATGTATCATGAGGCCTCCACTCCTGACTTTCTATCAATCATGTTCACTATGTAAATGTAACAATGGTAATACGAAGAGCATGACATATGAGCAACCTCAGCACAACATGCGACAAACCTTAAGCCAGAAAGAAAACGCCCTTTGGACTCTAGGAACTATACAATTTGTATCATCATCATCTTCATCATCATCATCATCATCATCATCACCCAATGTAATAAAACTAAAGTGAACACTTGTCCCCTTTACATATATATCTGTAGAGGACATCTTTGTTGTTTCCCCCCAAACCTATGCCACATTCTACCTAAATGTTTCTACCTTTTTCCCTGCCATCAAAATTCATCGGTTTTTTGTTTTCAACCACACTATCATCAAATCAGTCATGGGTTGGCGTTTGGATGATCAAAGTTAACAATGTTGTACGAGTTGCTTGCAAAGCGATGAGCTCCTCGTCGAGGTGGCGCCACCCGGGCCTGGCGACAAAAACGCGGTAACAATCATGTACACAAGACAATCTCAAGTCGACATAAAAAATAATGCGACAATTAGTTTCCTACGACTACCTGGTAATACATACATAAGTATTCACACGGGCCTATGTATATGTTCATTTCAATTTACAGTGCACTTTTGTTCTCGCTAGGATTCTTTTTCTATATTCGTTTCTCATTTTTTTCCCGTTTTCATTTTACCCTGAATACTTCTCATCCTTATTTGGGGGGATAAGTTCTTGTGTGACATGGCACGGCACGTCGACTCACAGGCTCGCTGTCGGTTTACACTCTACTCTCGTAATTAGTTCACTAGATGCCACCCTTTGGGCGACCTACTACAACTAGAATGGCATAGACTTGTTATTTTGAAAATTGCCTAAATCATATCATACAACAACAGTCTAGAAATAGTGGATTATTATACACAAATGTCTATATTCAACAATCACTCAATATCGCTTTTGACAGTACCAATTCGCTTCCAAATATCAACTTTGATAATGTACATTTCCCCCTGATGTATGGACATCGTCAATATCTTCATAACTAAATGATTATCATTTCTCTCATATTTTCGTTTTCTACTCGTGAAAAATATGTTTAAACCTGAGACACCAACACTGTTAAGTGCGACATGCGATTAAAAATATTGAAGTTAGAGATTATCATCATAACTGGAGGCACCCAACCCGGAACACCTATAAGGACAGCAGAGTGATTTAGTGTACTGTGCCCTTGTCAGCATGATGCATGAATGCCAATATGATGTATGGGGTTGATACACTCTCGTCAGCTCCTTATGGTAAACCAATGCAGTGCATCACCAGCCAGTACCTCGCTGGTGGTGCATTGGTGCATCAAGTTGACAAATGAACATGAATCCTTTAGGCATCATGCAGCCTTTAGAATTCAGCTAAAGGTACGTTTATTGGGTTCAGGCCTCAAAACTAAATTACATTACACCTACCGGGGTATTTTTCCTTTTCAATTCATGTACAATGGAACAAATTCATGCGTGAAATTCTGCAAATAAATTACAATATGCATTCTAAAGTGTATAAAGTACACCTGCTTATTAATTTCTATGGAAGATGCTCCCAACGATTAACATGAACATTATATATATATATGTATGTATGTATGTATGTAAAAAACAGAATGAAATTGGATTGCATATCAACTGGGCAGCAGACAGACCGAAACCTCTTAGCCCGGTGACTCAGGAGTCCTACACTTGTATACAGAGAGTTATCATGTGGCATATTGAGAAGACGACCGGCTCACTGAGCAACTCTGTGCCATATAAATAGGATGTCTCGACTTGGGTGGATGTAACAGGGGGATTCACTGCAAAGCTGTGTACAGCTGGTATTCCTTCTAACCCTTTAAGGACAATGTAATGCTTCACATCAATTCGTTACGGTACACCTATGCAGCGTCAGTATTTAACTTGGCAGCACTGCGTTGGAGCTAATCCGTAAGTGCCAGTACCAGAGTTGGCATGAGGCATGATGAAGCACTCCAGTGCATTTAAAGAACTAACTGCCATTAAAGGGCTAGAAAGAATCGCTACTCATGGAAAGTGTTGCCACAAGTCATAGTGGGGACTGGGTGGTAGTTTTACTTGGTATTTTACCACTACGTTAACAAAGGCGGGGCAGTCATAGAGGTCAGATGAGCCAGTGGGATTCTACCATCTACAAGACTACATGGAGGTCAAGGTCAACATGGAGGTCAAATTGGAGGTCAAGGCCAGGCTAGCCATTGTAGCGCTAATGGTACAAAATTCATGGATGTTGATACAAAATGCGCATAAAAGGGCCCTCTCAGCTGGCTCTCTCTACCCCTGATATGGACTGTTACCCCTAGTCGGTACTTGTATAGGAGGGATCCGACATGAATCTAGGTCATCACATATGTTGTGGCTATTCTAAATTGCTCAAGGAAATACAGAAAAAAGTTAACGAAGCATTTATGCTTCTATTTTAAAAAAAGCTCATTTATATGAAACCAATGTGACATTTGAGGGTTAAATAATGGGAAATCATAATCAAACAATTTTCCTATACAGATTCCAAAAGACAAACTGAAAATCAGTTCATATGTCTTGTTTTTTTGTACATGAATAAATATGATAAAACTTCATACCTGAAAGCGCAAGTATACCAACATTCATAGGAAAAGAGTGGAAATGTCATCCTCGGCTCCAAACAGGATAATCATGGATACTCAATCATAACGAGAATACAACATGCACCAGCAGAAAATAAGTCTTCTTTTCACCTTCTGTGATTAATATTGATTTCTTTTCCTGAAATACATGAACACTGGCTGCCATGGTAAATGTAATACACTCCTGTCTTGTACTGAATACACACCAATTCTCTTCATTTCTTTTTTCATGTATGAAATATTGCAAATAAACTATGAATGTCTACCATCTTCTTTTGATGGTAATGGATGAAAACTCAACATGAACAAATACAATACATATACCGGTACGTCGCATGAAACAAAAATCCTGAAACGGGAAATATGGTAACAATCTCAAGCAAACAAAAAGAGGTATATTGGCATGGCACAAGAAAGCGTACATTTTAAAGTCAACAGGTCTTCTATGTTACAGTCAAAGCTCTAATATATCAATACTGTTTCAATTACAATATTTTTACGACAGTGTGTTGTCGCCTACACATGTGGAACAAAGGGGTATAAATGTTGCCAATCCTTGGTAACTACATTAATACCGTGGCCGAGTGCTCACTATAATGGACACACAGGCCAATGTAAATCTAATTTGGAAACCTCAAAATGTCCCCGTCTCATCACATCAATTTTAACCTTGCCCGTATTCATGTAGGGGCTCTACTCAAGATCCGCCGATTGTCTGCATCCAGCCCTTGTGTTGTATATACAATAGAGTGGTCTTTGGTTGACAAGTGTTTGAAGCTAGTTAGCCTGCTCTTCGTAATGTAACTGCTTAAAGGACTTAGTTAAAAGATGGTTTGAGCAAAGTGGCAGAAGCATTGTTCTGCCCAGGCCCCGGCCTCTCAGTGGCCATGAGATCGATTTACTTGCTTACTTCGTCTATAACCTACCCAGAGCTGTTGGACTGTAAAAGAGACTCCTTTCTCACCTGGGTGCTAAACACATTTATCCCTAATCTTATAACATGCATTCCTTGACATACAATATCAACTGCATAACCCTAAAAGGGCACTACAGTGCTTTAAACAGAGGTACCTGAATGCAGTACCGGTGAGTAGCATGCATCATGCTGACCCTATGGTGTTGATAGTTCTGAAGGATCGGCATGATGCACCAATGCAGTGCTTGCAAGTTACAAGCCGGTGCTGTGTTGGTGCATCACGACGACAAATGAAAATGAAGCTTTCAAGCATCATACCATCCTTCAAGGGGCAATTACCTTTCATTCATATAGTGTTGATTTAGCATTGGCTTGACAAGAGATCATTTTTCCCTATGTCAGTGCCCTTTGTAACCACCTAGTAATACAGTATTGTATTCAAGTGTCCGCTACTCTATACTTCTGGGCTCAACTATTATCAACACCCACCACTGTTGTGCGCAAAGATTTTCTTTCATAATGCTGACCTTACAAATGTGTACTGACCTTTCTTCACAACTTATCCCTCTAAATTACCTACTGTCTGCCTTTCCTGTTTCCCCCAGTCCAACACTCCCCATACTCGTAAGTAAAGATATACAATATGTACATAGATAATTGTGTTAATATCGCTACAAGTTGGAACAAGTCCATTGCGACTTCCCTGAATCAAACGGTGATTAACGTTATAATACGCACCGCACCGACCTATGACTTACTTGACTTTGAAATCTGAATGTGTGTACACTACTACTGTCCAGATTAGTTACTTTACTACTATCCTTAATAAAGTTAGAGAAATATACGTTAGGATCCGAACATTCTGTTCTCTGTTTTTGTGCTCGTCCTGATGGACTGAATATGACAATTCATTATAAATATAATCTTTCCTATTTCCCTTCTATTCGATTCCGTTCACTCTCGCAAAAATCCAACTTTGACTTATATTTTAACTTTCAGAATGAATATGTTCCTCTCTCTCACTGTGCACATTTTACTTTATCATGGTATTACTATATAGACCTGGTATATAGAAGAGACACGTTATATAGAGTTCTCTTGTGTCTAATACATGGCAGGCGTGATGACCATTGCATAACATGACGTGTGTAAACTGTCATACTGAAACTACTCAATCTAGAGGAGACTGGTGGGACACAGATGTCACCTGTCCTCCTTTCTATACAAGCGCTGCGGACATTGTGGAAATACTACTACGGTAGTAACACACAAGACACTAGACACCAGCATGGAGGTCTAGGCCATGCTATAGGAATCCCCCGCAGCCGCTGCATGATCAATAATTATATCATACTCTTCTTCTAATTATTATGAACTGTTTAAAATAACGGCCAGTTTGATGAGATGCTGTGCCCCACTGTACCTTGTTCATGATGCGATGGTTGAGGGCCGGTATCTTGTTCTTCTCTAGTGCATATACAGAATGGTACATGAAGCATTCTATTACCACAGTTAAAAGGGGAGAGGTCAGTTCACTGACTCTCACTCCACACAGATGAATTATAGTCATCAACTATCTACGACCAAACAATCACAGACTACCAGATCCACAACACCCATAGAACAGTGGCCAGTCTCAAAATTACTTCATATATATGTGTCCTTTATTATGTATACATGGTCTACAAAAACAATTACACTTTTTTCAAAGTGTCCAGGGAGTAGGGGGTGGGGATTGGATAATGGACTAAATTTTCCTAAGATAACTTTTCACTATAACCTTATTTAACATTTTTTAAATTCCTTATGCCAGAAACACTTGGACACCTGAGGGAGGAAGGGGAGACTCTTGAGTCTATAACTGACTGTATAAACACTATTAGGCACATACATCACTAGCAAATTAGCCAACAGACTTCAAATTGCATCTACAAATTACAACCAGACTTCCAACAATTCCCTCATACCTTCTGAATAGATTCCTGTTCTGAATGTGTAAAAAAATACTTGAAAACGCAAGACGATGTGTCTTGAATGGACGTCAACATTGGGATTACATAATTTAAAGTGAGCGTCGATGTCTGCTCCGTATAATAATACCAGTCTTTGTGGATGCTGTCCCTGCGCAACATATATACGCAGCATGCGCTGGCTGCCTGATTTAGATACATTCACATTGAATATGCACTGGACTCATGTAATACGTGCAATACGCCCAGTGTCACATGTGCTGTCTGTACATCCGGGCCTTGGCCTACACTCCCTGACAGGCCACTAGTGCAGGTGCACCCATGCCGGTACTATGGTATAGTAATTCACTAGGGTAGTACCAACATCAAATGTTTCCGGTAGCGAGTGCGTTCACTATTCGTTGCCACAGGTCCTTCTTGCAGGACTTTGAGCGTCTCAGACTCTGCAGCAGTTCGTTAAACTGGACCATGCCCCCAGGAGTGAGGTAGAAGGCGGCTCGCGCACTGCACACGATACCCACGAACTCCTCATACTCGGCCTGCGTGATGTGGTGCATGCGCTGGTGGGTGCACTGGATGAACCTGCCGGAGGAGATAATCAGAGTTAGAGAAAGTTGATTGATTGATTTGTTGAACATCCAAGCATACATAGTACCCTATGGGACTGCCTCAGGTTTGATAGCACACTTGGTCTTTTCTTTCTCATCTATAACTTTGGTAATGGTAGATGTGATCATATCGGCTTCAGAATTATGAGTAGGTGGAATCTTTGGAATAAAAGATGCTTAGTATAGCTTTGTACAAGAATATACACATGGCATGTTTACAGTATGATTATCACAGTTTGAATATGAGTTAGCAAAAATGTCCTCCAAGTTCCCTGTACATCTTTAAAGTTCCCTGTACCCCCTCCAAGTTCCCTGTACCTCTTTAAAGTTCCCTGTACCCCCTCAAGTTCCCTGTACATCTTTAAAGTTCCCTGTACATCTTTAAAGTTTCTTGTCACCCCTCCAAGTTCCCTGTACCCCCTTAAAGTTCCCTCTACTATACGCAAGTGAGGCTTACAAACAAAGTTGGAGAAACCTCTTTCAATTTCCCTGTACATATTTTAGGTTCCCTGTACCCCTATCAAGTTCCCTGTCATCCCTTCAAGCTTCCTGTACCCCCTTCAGGTTCCCTGTACTCCTCTCAAGTTCCCTGTCACCCCCTTTAGGTTCCCTGTACCCGTTTCAAGTTCCCTGTATCCCTCTCAAGTTCCCTGTCATCCCTCTCAAGTTCCCTGTCATCCCTCTCAAGTTCCCTGTCACCCCCTTTAGGTTCCCTGTCATCCCTCTCAAGTTCCCTGTATCCCTCTCAAGTTCCCTGTCATCCCTCTCAAGTTCCCTGTCATCCCTCTCAAGTTCCCTGTCATCCCCTTCAGGTTCCCTGTACCCCTTTCAAGTTCCCTGTACCCTTGTCACCCCTTTCAAGTTCCCTGTACCCGTCTCAAGTTCCCTGTATCCTCTTTAAGTTCCCAGTCATCCAATCAAGTTCCCTGTATCCTCTTTAAGTTCCCAGTCATCCAATCAAGTTCCCTGTCACCCCTTTAAGTTCCCTGTCACCCCTTTAAGTTCCCTGTCACCCCTTTAAGTTCCCTGTCATCCCTTCAAGCTCCCTGTATCCCCTTCAAGTTCCCTGTACCCCTTCTAAGTTCTTTCCTTCAACAGCTAGAAGGTATGAGAACAAAAAATGGAGTGTGTGAGTGGCCTCACAGATGACTCAGGGTAATCTGTCAATTCTGGCATCAGAAATGAATTCGAATGAGTGATCTAATTTGAGTACAATACATTATTTCTCATTTCTGACGGCAGAATCGTAATCGCCAGAAAAAGCTACCCTAATTTCATATATTGGAAGTCATATATAATCAAATTCCAGGTGGTGGCTGTAGGTGAGCAGGTGGCTGTGGGAAAGCAGGTGGCTTGGGGCGAGCAGGTGGCTGTCGGCGTCAGCGCCCAGCAGCGCGTAACCGCTGTTTTACGTCTCGGCCGTAAAGCGAGTCGATCGGAGCATCAGCAGCGACACCATCGCCGTTTCCGCTTCGCCGTGTCGGTCGGCTACAGGGCGGCGTGTGTTACGCGTCCATGCCTTTGCCGTCCATCCCCTGTCCCCCCGCCCCTGGTGTACATTCGCTATCTGTATCATAACCGCTATCTGTTAACATATGTGGACAGTCGAGGGAAAAGGGTCCTCCAAGGTGAAAACTTAATAATACAATTGATGTCATTAGCTTTCCAGTGATATCTTTTATGAGCAGGTACCACTTCTAGTTTTTGAGTACTGGCTCTTTGAATATGTATGGTCACTGTCCAATCTTAAATGCCAATAAGCTCTATCTTCCTTTGTTTTAGAGATATTCCTATCTAATTAGCATAATTATGCTAATTACCAAATATCCAAACTTTTTCAAACAATTGGACACAGCTTTTGATCTAAAAATGGTATTTATATTCTGTTTTCAGCATAGAAATCGTTTTGGGGCCTTCTTTCATTCAATTTATTAAAATTTTCGATTTAGAATGAAAATCATGTTTCCATGGCAACCAACATGTGCAAAAATACCAATTTAGGCCCAAAAACATTCTTTTCCATTCCAAATATGGAATGTTTTCCCCAAAAATGGAATCTTCTAACATGGCCTATCATATTCTACATAAAAAAGTAGTATAGATAAGTTTTTGCTATATCTTAGTCCTTTTTGGCTATATGGAGCCCCCTGGTGGCCAAAGTTGGTACTAAAAATCCCCCGCGGAGGTCCCTTTTCCCTCGTTGATCCACATATAGATATAGAGTGGATGTGACTTGTTGCATAGGTCCTGGCGGTAGAATGTGCCCAGTTTTTGCCCGCTTTGGGGGTAGAAAGAGAGAAATACGGGCAAATTCGCTCAAAATGTCATTTCTATCTTGCACCCAAAAACTTAATGCCTTGCAGCCTATGGAGGCCCATGGAGGTGGTAGCTTTTTTTTACTACATTTCCATAATAGTGAAAGAGAGAAATAAATTCGTGATGATCGCAGTTCAATTTCTTCAAGAAAAATTGAGATTTTTAGAAACAAATTTGCGGAAAATGCTGTCCCCCGACCTTGCCTATCTCATGTTTTTTTCCGCTTTTGTCTATCTCGAATGATAACCGAAATACAACGATTCTCCTATGTCACAAAATTGTCTTAAAATGCAAAATTAGTAGGTGTATATTACTCAGGGTTAATTAAACCCTGAGTCAATTATTGACCAGTGACATGCCCATGTCATAGTGTGTTGAGGGGAGGAGAGGGGAATGGTCAAGCCATCGTCTTCCCGGAAGTTACAACTCGCGCATGCGTATAACACGAAAGCTAGGGCTAGGTTTTCCCGCCGTCTCTGGATTATACACACAAAAGTACAGGTATTTCCTGTTTTGCAATTAACTACTTTCTTACCGAATAGAAATTCAATATGTCATTATTCTTTCTACTATAATCAGTACTTACATCTGTAGACACTTCTGTACGACTGAGTTGAGTGCTGGTGACCTCAGCTGGTTGGTAACTTGTGCAGGGTTGTTGCGTGCTAGGTAGTGTGCTGACTCTATAGCGATGTCTTGTAGAATGAAGGGACTGACGACAGCGTTCACCGCGCTGGCACAGAACTGCTGCAGGTGCGTCGTGCCTGCAACGCCCAAATCTACAGTAATCAAGTTAATCACTAAACCATCATCATTCTGTTCAGTTTTATTTTTATCTTAAAAATGATTTTGTGTTTGGCTGCATATAACCAATGGGAAAGGTGAAACAATTTCAAATTTTGCTTAGACTTACTACCGAATGGGAGTTTGGGGGTTGACTTAAGTACTAGTCTGAAAGATTCCTTTATATGAAAGAGAACATTATCTAACATTCATAATATTGCACACACTAGTTCTTACCACATTGTCTGCTATTCTCATATTTTGATTTTATGGATAAATCAATCTCCTCAATCCATCCAGCCCTGGTCTTTCTTTTCACAATTTTTTTTTCAAGTAACCTTTTTAGGGGAATTTTTTTTTCTCTAAAACTACTCACTCCCAGATTTATTTGAAGATATATGTACAAGTACTTTACACGCTTAAACTCTAATTTTACTATTCTTGTCATTCCTTGAATATTTTTTCATGAAATGTAAAAAAGCCATCGCCTTACCTAGCTTCATTGCTATACTAAGCAGCCACTTGACGTCTTCACCATACGGAGGATTCCGGGCATACTTTGTTTGCGGCCGGTCATCGTGCACCCGCCGGGCCAGAGTTTCCATGGCCAGCATACCCACGCGGTACGCTGACAGGAGATAGTTCATCTGGGCCGAGTTCTGTGCCGGCAGGCTCTCCTGTTGTTGTTGCTGCTGCTGTTGTTGTAATTGTTGTTGTAATGATTGTTGTTGTTGTTGTTGTTGTTGTGACTGGTTGGCAGCGTTGATGTTGGACTGGGTCGTCATGACCAGTACCTGTGTCGTGGGGACGGCCACGGCGTCCAGTTGAACCTGATTGAACTTATTCTGCATGTGAGCCACGGCGTGCTGCGGCCGGTTCTGCATCAGGGGCGAGGCCTGTGTCGTGTAGGCCACCTGGACGGCTGTGGGGGGCGGGGGCCGCATGTGTGTGGCGTGGTACAGCGTGGCGGCGTTAGCGTGCATATTCTGTAGATGCTGCACGTTGCTGAAGGTCTGGTTCTGGTAGGGGTAGGTAGCCAGGTACGACGGGTGGATAGAGTGAGTCTGTAGAGGGATGTGTGGCTGTGAATAGTGGTGGCCAAAGTTGGGTGCGATCTGCTGCACGTAGGAGTAGGGCGCCATGTACTGGTGCGCCATCTGGTGGGGGTGGCCGGGGGGCGGGGGCAGACTGTACTGTAGCTGGGGCCCCATGGCGGCCACTTGTACCTGAGCCGCCGTCACCTGTTGGGGCTGGGCGGCCACACTCACCGCCACCTGTGGATGATATAAGAATATATAAGGATAATATAAAAATACCATCTTTAAGTAAGCCTTTGCATATTATTTTGTTTTCCATTTTCTGGAGGTGCAGGAGGGCCTTTTTTTTCCTAGAAATAAACTTTAAAATGCCTTTTAAATAAGTTTCTACCCTAATTAAGAGCTGAGATATTCAACATTTTGCAAATTGCATTAAACTCCTTTTTCACACTTTTTTTTCTCAAAAGATGAAAAAAAAGTGCAATGCGGCCCTTTTTAAAGGACGTGTGCGGTATCTGCAAAGCTGATAATCGCCTTTAAGTGGCCTAAATGAAATACATAGACAAAGGTGCACGAGGCGAAGCCGTGTGAAATAACCCTCAGTGAGGAAGTCTATGAGTGTTCCTTTGTGTTTATTTCATGTGATAATTAACAATATTCGTCAAAATTCCAGCTAATTTATAGTGGTTAAACCAACAATTTTGATAATTTGACAGGCCGTGAAATACGGGCAAGCGGTATTTCACGGGGGTGTTAAATACAGCCTTCCTTGGTCAAGTCAATAAGAGAGCCGTATTCACCATGAAATAAAAACAAATAAACCAACGCACCTGTGCGGGTCCGGCGCCCATCTGCGGGCAAGGCACGAGCTGCATCATAGGGGGACTGTTGTTGTTCTCCACCACGAGCTGCTGGGGGGCCGCCATGTTGACGGGAACCAGCGCCTGCGCCACCTGCTGGGCCTGGGTCACCACGGCCGCCATTGCTGCCCGGGAGGGGGCCGCGTGGCCCAGCATTGCCTCCTCGTACAACTCATACCAACGCTTGGCCACATCAAACAGCACCTAGAGAAAGAAAGAAACCATTAGGATATGTTTTTACATTCATTATTTTCTCAATGAAAGCATGTAAAGTTTTCTTTGTACTATCAAATCTCAGATAAAGTATTTCAATATTGTTGTAAAACCTTGCCTATCTATTCTATAGGCTGCGGCTAATACGCAAGTCAGATCGATCGCCAATCCAGCTTTTAGGATCGGGACAGTCAGGGTGCTGCTTATACGCGAGTTCTTAGATGTATACTACAGTACTAAATTCGCAATAATCAGACCGCCTGTAAGGCTTTTAGAAGTATACCGTAAATTCCCGCGTACTACCCACGGGTTGTACGCGAACCAAACTCAGCTTTCATTTGATACCAGACATGCCTATATAGGGTGCGGGTTATACGAGGGTTTTTATCACTAAAGGATAGTACTAAAATTGAAATTTTCAGATCCCAAAACGGGTTATAGGATTCTCCTGAGTTGGGGGTGCGGGTTATACGCGAGATGCGGGTAGTACGCGGGAATTTACGGTAATACAGTACTAAAATGGCAGTTTTCAGACCCCAGGTCCGGGTTACTGGATTATCCGAAAGTCGGGGTGCCGCTAATACGCGAGTTAGTTTAGGTACTAATTTTCTTATACTATGAAATCCTATATAAAGTTGGGCATTTTAATATTCAAACAAAATCGCCCCTCTGTATTACGTATGACACCAGGACTGTGAGAATAAAGAGAAGAGACCAGACATGAGAATTGTTTACGGTATTTCCGAGTAAAAAACCTACCTCTGGATATACGCCTCCCCCCTTGGCAGCCGACTCGACAGCGAGGCAGGCGCGCTCCAGCATCTCGCGGCTCTGCTCCTTACACTGTATCAGGGCGCGCTGTATCTCGTTGGGGTTGAGGGCGTGCGCGTGTGGCAGACACGACAGCGCCAGCTCTGCCGCCGCGCGCACCATGTTGGGGTCACGACCTCGCGAGGCACGGTCAGCCAACGAGGCCACTTCAGGGGGCGTCAGGTGCCCCTCCCAAGTGTCAATGAGGATGTTGATTGCTGCACTCCCGATCTCCATCGCTTGGCCTGAACATGAGGGAGTTAGTTAATGCATTATCGTATTGGACATGAGAAGCCTATACTGTCTCACTGAGAAGTCACGGCTTGTACACGAGTGTAAGGGGTTTCAGGGTTGCCACCGACATGGGGTATATCGCTGCCACCGACAAGGTAGTTTTAAATTCCCTGACTTTTCCCTGACGTTCCCCTTACCTTATATCAAATTTCCCTGACAATCACGACATAAACCCAATGTTTTTAAATGTCCCCCAACTATGAATATGCACTCTTTTTTAAAGTTATCTTTTACTTAGCGAGTGATCATTACTTAACAATGGGTTTACCTAACAATGGGTTTTGTTACACGTGCGCACAGAAATTTCCCCCTCCTTTTTTCTCCCTTAAATTCTCTCTTAATTATATATACAGGCTTTTTTTCAGAGAAAACATGTGACTTTTTTTGGTATTTCAAAGATTTTTCCTGACATTTTCAGAAAATATCATATTCCCTGACATTTTGCCATTTTCGTCCGGAAATTATGAATCTTTGTTGACTTTAAGCTCTCCCAACACTGATTATATGCACAGTATTTTCTTTTTCTTCTGTATAAAGGACCTCTACGGTTAAGAACAGGTCTTCGCGACATACAAAAATTGAAACCAGGAAAAAATTGATGACTGTATATTTGATTTTTTTTTTCAATTTCTGAAATACTTGAGAGCGGTACCGACCTGTGATCCAGGAGACGTGTGAGCTGTAGGTGCGTGAGAGCCAGTTGGGGCTGACACAGTTGTGCAGGCCAAGCGCGTACAGCCCCACCTGCAACCAGGGAGGACATTGTTAACAACTTCTATACATTAACAGGTATACACTATTTTGGTCTTCATATAGCGATATATTAAAGTTATCTTATATAACCGGTAGCAGGTAGAAACCTTTAATGAACATCTGTAAATACGTCCTATAAAGTGACCAGATAACAATGGGCGAGATGGATTATTTTTTTAAATATTTATTATGCTTAAATACTGGGGGTACTGTATTCTATGCCCCACATTGAATACAATGTGGCTGTATTCAATGGGATAAAAAAAAGTTAAAAAGTTGTCTTTCCTTCATTAAATGCTTTCAAATAAAAAAATTAACACGAATGCCAACTACATGGTTACCGTCTCTGACATATTTCACTCGTGGGGGCTGGGGCCATATCCCACAAAGGCACAGTATGACCCCAGCCCGAACTCCTGAAATACGTCATCTATGGGCGTTGGCATTTGTCTATGTGTGATGTATGCATACCTGGAAGGCGCACAGGTGCAGGTTCCTGTGCGGCCCGTTGTGCGTGGTGTTGGCGGCCGGCTGCGTGAAGAGGGACGTGGAACTCGTGCCTCCCGCTTTGTTGAGTAACGTCTTGGCTAACTCAAACATGAAGTGGGCCGACGCCTCACTCGGCATGTTGGGCACCGTGGGCATGATGCGGTTCTTCCCTTTGTACCTGTCGGCGAATTAGAAATTAGTTTATTCATCCTGGATTTAAAGATGTTCCGTAAAACCCCGCCTTTAAGACGGATTTTATTTGGGATTTATTTTTCATACAAGACGGATTTTTCTTAAAAGTTGGGGGGTCGTCTTAAAGGCGGGGTTTAAATAGAATAGCTCAAAGAGAAATCTATTTTAGAGCCTTTTTTCTACAAGACGAATTTTGTCCTCAAACTAGGAGGTCGTCTTAAAGGCGGGGTCGTCTTAAAGGTGGGGTTTTACGGTAGTTCGCTAAAAGATTACATTTGTTGTCATGATGCACCAATGCAGCCCTGGCGAGTAACTATGGTACTGCATTGGTGCATAATTCCGAACTTCGGGAGTGTCTCAACCCCATAGGGTCGTCATGATACTTGCATGCAGCACTGGCAAGTTACTTGCCAAGGCTGCATTCATGCATCATGATGACCAAGGGCATAATGCATTGAATTTAATGCATTATGCTGACCTTAAAGGATTAAGCTTTAATTTGATAACAAACATTATAGGGTACGACTTATACAATGGTTTTGGTAAGTATACTGCAGTATTAAAATGACTATTATCAAACCCGAGAATTGGCTTATATTCTCCCAAGTTAGGGGGGCAGCTTTTTATGAGGGTTCCGCTTCTACGAATTTACGGTAGTCTCCATTAAAACGATGCTATACCGAGGTTGCAGGTTCCTTAGTAGGGGGCACCATTGCTTAAAACTGGTAACTGGCGAGATAAGCAC
Source organism: Harmothoe impar (assembly GCA_947462335.1). NCBI lineage: Eukaryota > Metazoa > Annelida > Polychaeta > Phyllodocida > Polynoidae > Harmothoe > Harmothoe impar. The sequence continues at coordinate 73,209,550 of OX381706.1, forward strand.
TGATACAGCAATCACAATGGGTACAGGCTGTTACATAATGCCCCCTAAGAATTCTGCAGTGAAGGCCAGGGAGTTATCTCATTGGTTGATAATTCAGCCGGCTAGACGCCTATATGTACTGACCTGGCTCCCTTGACGTTGGGTGTGGAGCTCCGGGAGTCTACCACGAGGTGGGGCGCGAAGCGAGCTCCTGCGTACACACAGGGCGGGCTGCAACACAATCACACACAGTGTTAACGGGGCCGTTAAAATATGTCCCTATACAACGCCAAGCGGAGATGTGGAGCCAACATATTCATTGGAAATGTCCATGGATTACCGTAAAACCCCGCCTTTAAGACGACCCCGCCTTTAAGACGGCCCCCTAACTTCAGAAAAAAATCTGACTTGTGCAAAATAATAATGATATTTTGGAAAACCCCACCTTCAAGACGACCCCCGATTTTGAGTTTTTTTGGGGCTTAAGATCCCCTCCAAAACCCCCTCCAAGCAAACTTTTCCAGATTAAAAACAGCAATGGTGGCAGTAGATACTTCCCCCTTACTTTGTTATTGTATTATCTATTCCGAAAGACACTTTAAAACTGAAAAAATACTGTGTTTGCAACCCTTTATTCTAGATTATTTTGCCCAACATTTTCCAAATCAAATTTTAGAAAACCCCGCCTTTAAGACGACCCCCTAACTTTGGAATAAAATTCGTCTTGTGCAAAAAAATAATCCCAAATAAAATCCATCTGCAAGGCGGGGTTTTAGGGTATACGTAAACCAACCCTCCAGTGAGGGTAATAGGATGTGGTAAAAGTCTTAAGTGTGGGATATATGAGGTTTTCTTTACAGTATAGTGTACACTTCCGGCACCCCAATGCGGCTTCTTCTTCAACTGACAAGTTTAGTACCATAATGAAAATGCAGAAGTGACACCAAGTCAAATGCTGCATTCTGGTGTCTCTTGTAATATTTTGAAAACTTCGCTCAAAATATTTTTCAAACTAACTTTGAACTGACATTTTCTCAAAATCTAGAATATAACTGACAAAATATGTCAATTTCTTTTTAAACTGACATTTAACTGACTTGAGTCACTATCAAAGCGAAAAAAACAAAACTGACATTTAACTGACGGTGGAAACTCTTTTAGTGTTTAGACGTAATTTTACCAAACTGTACTCACCTTTCGTTGTCCCTGCACTTGGCGGCGGCCCCCTTGTCCCCGGAGCTGGAAGATCCGAGTGAGTCGGAACTCTTGCCGGAACTGCCGCTGTCGCTGCCAGGGCCCTGGTGCTTGGCCCAGTTGCGGCGGACGAGGGTCGGTGAGTTGTCGCTGGATGTCGTCTCTGGGGCACTGCTGTCTACTGCAGCCATGCCTGCCGGGACAGCAACATTCATGTAGCAATATCCATATTCATGTAGCAATATCAGAGACATTCATGTAGCAATATCAACATTCAGATAGCAATATCAGCAACGTTTATGTAGCAATATCAGTATTAAACACTGCCGGAACAGCATCATTCATGTAGCAATATCAGTATTACATGTTGTCGGTACAGCAACATTCATGTAGCAATATCAACAAGTCACGTTGCAATATCAGTAAATTCACCTAGCAATAGCAGCAATATTCATGTAGCTATATCAGCAACATTTATCTAGCAATATCAGCAGCAATCATCTAGCAATATCGGCATTAACTGTCGAGGCAATACTGCCGGAACAGCAACATTCACGTAGCAATATTGGTATTACACACTGCCGGAAGCACAATATTACATCCTGTAGTCATTTGTGGACCCCAAAAGAAAATAAAGTAGATCTATATGCTGACCAGCAAAGGCCTTTCAATTTGGGTATAATTTTCAATTTATCTTCATCTTCACAAAAAAAAAGGTATTTTTCATGATTTTGTTTTTGCCTCCCCCAGCCCCCCAAAATATTTGCTGTAAAAGCCCGTAATCCAAGCTATCAAAAAGAAGTGGCCTAAGTAAGCAGTATGTGGCTCTGACTTACCGACTGAGTGCTTCTTGATGGTCTTTAGGTTGGTGCACCTGAACTTGGCCTCCCACGACTTGTAGTCACTTCTCGGGGTGTCCTCCTCCACAGCTGAACTGTCCGTGTCTTTGCTGCAACCGGGAAAACCAGCTTTAATCTCAGACTCAGTCTAAATAAGTCTCGCCGCGAGATCATCAACTTACGTGCCCCCCCCCCCCCCCCCCCCACTAATCGCCAGTAGGCTTGAAGGATGGGCGAACATTTTTGTCTCCATATATCAAGGAGAGTTGGGCTTTAAAATTTCAGATGTGGGGCCTATTTAGGTTAACATACATGTAGGTATTTTATGGCGCAAAATTACGACAACATTTTATCGCGGGACTCTCGATAAGGTGCCCTATGTAGATAGTGTTATAACATAGTCCACCTGCCGTTGTTTCCTAATCAATCTAATGTTGGAAATTCAATACTGACTGCAACACAATACAGCTGCCAGGTTTTAAGCGCAGGCCAACAAAAGGCAGGAAGTCTTAGGATTATGGACAACTTTTAACAAGATTTAATAATAGAAATCAGGTCATCTCTGATTCATTGGGCTTCCAATAGACCAGGGATGAAAGTGACCTCTCTCAAAAAAACTTGAGACCCCTGAATAAAGGTCCTCAATAGTTTAGTACAGTTCTTCACGACATAAAAAAACTTAAAGTCTTTCATCCCTGATGGACCCACACAATGTACAATGTAGCCGTAAGTTGCTTACCTCTTGTAGTTGTTGGCTAGGCGTGTCTTGGGGCGCGCCCCGGCCCCGGTGGCTCCACCCCCGCTGGGTGGTCGGGTGGTCCCCCCACCCCCGCTAGTGGCGCCCTCTGTCAGCTTGAGTCGGTTCTGCTCCAGGTTGAGGTAGTCCAGGCTGTGGGCGGAGGACGCCTCCCCCACCTCCTCCTCCTCCTCCTCCTCCGGCTGCTGCCACGTGGGAGACGACTCCACCGCCGCCGACGACACGTGCGTGTCTCCTGTGATTGCCAATTTCAGGGAGATTTTGAATATAGTGAACCTTTAGTCTCATGACTTAAAATATATTTTACACCTCATGTGTCGGCTGTGATTAGGGATGTCATTTACCGTATTCGACGTACCGTAAATTCTCGCGTATAAGCCTAACTCGCGTATAAGCCGCACCCCTAACTTTGAAAAATTATATAAGCCGCAGAGGGGGTCTGAGTATTGCGATTTTGTTACTGTAGTATACTAATAAAAACTCTCGTATAAGCCGCACCCTATATAGGCATGTTTGGTATCAAAAGAAAGCTTAGTCTGACTCGCGTACAAGCCGCGGCTTCTATGCGAGAATTTACGGTAATAAGCGCACACCCCCTAAGCGCACACCCCCCGTTTTTGGCCAATTCTTATACTAGAAATAACCAAAAATATCTCAATTTTTGACCCCAATTAAACTCTTAACTACTAAAAGGTGTCCATAATAATTTTTTGAGCGCACTGTGCGTTTATTACGTCGAATACGGTATATGCATTTTTCCTTGATTTGATTCAATTTTTTTTTTTACCTGCTTTCTCGATTCCCGCTTTCATGTTCTCAGGTTTCGATATGACGATTTATAACAATATTTTGATGCATTAGACAGGCTGTTAAAATACCATGTTTACTAAGTCGCGGCTACATGGATTATTTTCCACATTTCATGAGGGCAGGCAATTATAAAAGTGTAGTTTTGCCCATATCTATTACATGTATTGTTGGTATTTAGTTATTGAGAGAATCTATAACATCCTACCTGCGATGGTTGTCACAGTGGCGACGGCCTGCCCAGCTCGTGACGCGTCATCCTTATCATCGTTCTCGTAGCCGAAGCTGACCTTGCCGGGGTCGGCGGTGACCTTGTGAGGGTGAGGCCTCCTGGTGGTGGGGCCGGCGGCGCCTGACGGTCCGGCGGTCGGCGCGGCCGGCGGGGTGGCCGCGTGACTCGGCCGGGACGTCGAGGTGACGGCTGCTGCTGCCGCGGCGGCCGCTGCTTTAGCGGAGGCGGTCTGACTGGCGGACAGGTAGGTGGTGAGGGACGGGGCCTTGTACAACTGGTGTACCGCCTTGTCCAACAACTTGTCCATGATCTGTGAAAACACGAGGGTATGTTTGTTTTATGACTAGTATGTCTACATGACCAGTAAATTTCTATAACGGGCATGTTTCTATGACCTGTATGTTCCTATGATCGGTATGTTTATGTTTCTATGACCGGTACGTTTGTATGACGGGTATGTTTATGTTTCTATGACTGGTATGTTTCTATGACCAGTATGTGTCTATGATGGGTAATCTTCTATGACCGGTCTGTTTCTATGACCAGTATGTTTCTACGACCGGTATATTTCTATAACGCTGACCTTCCTGAGTTTGACCTGATCGTCCTTGTAGTGGACCAGCATGGTGTTGGCTAGGTCACCATGCTGTGCTTATGTCTATATAACCGGTATGTTTCTATAACTGGTTTCTACGACCAGTATGTTAATGTTTATATGACCTGTGTGTTTACATGACACTGACCTTGCTGAGTTTGACCTGGTCGTCCTTGTAGTGTACCAACATGGTGTTGGCTAGGTCACCATGCTGTGCTTATGTCTATATAACCGGTATGTTTCTATAACTGGTTTCTATGACCAGTATGTTAATGTTTATATGACCTGTGTGTTTCTATGTAACTGACCTTGCTGAGTTTGACCTGGTCGTCCTTGTCATGGACCAACATGGTGATGGCCAGGTCCCCACGTTGTGTTATCTTTGTTTCTATGACCGGTATGTTTCTATGACCAGTGTGTTAATGTTAATATGACCTGTGTGTTTACATGACACTGACCTTGCTGAGTTTGACCTGGTCGTCCTTGTAGTGGACCAGCATGGTGATGGGTAGGTCTTCACATTGTGTTTATGTCTATATAACCAGTATGTTTCTATGACCAGTGTGTTTCTACGACCAGTGTGTTAATGTTTCTATGACCAGTTTACATGACACTGACCTTGTTGAGTTTGACCTGATCGTCCTTGTCATGGACCAACATGGTGATGGCCAGGTCCCCACGTTGTGCTATCTTTGTTTCTATGACCGGTATGTTTCTATGACCAGTATGTTTATATGACCTGTGTGTTTCTATGTAACTGACCTTGCTGAGTTTGACCTGGTCGTCCTTATAGTGGACCAGCATGGTGATGGCCAGGTCCCCACGTTGTCGTCTCGTTCCCTCACACAGCAGCGGGTGGTCCGCCTCCGACACATTAGCCTTCAAACCTGCAATACAAGGTGCTCAAAGTTAGTACAGCCGATAATTGGGAATCAAAAATACTTTTATCTCTAAAACAATGTCTCAGCATTTTCACAAAGAGGATACTTTGTTTGCTATTGACTTTATTCACTTGTAACTAGCCAGTGCTGCATTCATGCATCATGCCAACCCTGCGGGTTTGATGCAATCCTTTCTAGTTATTGGCAGGTCTATTACTGTATTATGCCCTTTGATACATGAATTTAGCCATGGCTCGCCCATGCTACATTCAGCAAAGGGTCAGCATTATACACCTATGTAGTCCTGTGTTCATGCATCATAACAGCTGATGTTGCTTCGAGGCAATATTCAGTTTAATATAGGCTAGTCGAGACATTGTGAAGATATTTCTTGTATGACTACAAAGTTCAGTCAACTAACCTAGCGCTGCTACGGCTGCCTCAAAGCCGAGTTTCTCGTCGGCGGGTGACCGTGTAGATGCAGGGGGAGACCGTGTCGGGCCCCGACTGTTGGAGCCATTTTGATTACAAACTGAAAGACAAAAACGAATAAATTCTTAGCACAACAGTCAATACGGATACCTCATATCAAGGGCGGTTTTCATTATGAGAAATAGGAATTGATCCGTGACGGGAACAGACTGGAACTGAGATCTTTAGCCACATATCAGCTGTTACAGTTTGTCAATCTTTCAGATACATAGAGTTACGCAGCCCAGAGAAATACTTACTACCGGTATGTAAAGAAAATTCATGATTAATTGTAGTTTCGCAAAAATACCTCAAGACAATATATTTCAGAAATCAACATTTGAAAATATAATATTTAGATTTTGATTACTGGATTTTTTTTGTGAAAAGTTCAGGTACCAGCCATATTTATCCTGTTTTTGACAATAAAATCATTTCCAAATCTAAAAAGTACTTTCCAAATATTGGATTAGAGGTTTACTCACCAGGTAGACAAAGTGAGTCGAAGATGAAGCTGGCGAGTGTGAGAGGTAGGAGTGCCTCTCCCCGAGACTTGAGTTTGCCGCTCCGTAGTTGTTCTGCCCGGTCTCGGATCACGTTCAGTTCAGCCGGACCCAGTGGGATGCGTTTCAATAACGCTGTCAGCTCTGACTCCTGATGTGCTAGTTTTACCTAAGGACAGAGGGGAAATTGTCTTGTGTTAAAACTTCTGTGAATTCCTGTGTATTACCCGCGGGTTGTACGCGAACCAAACTCAGCTCTCAGTTGATACCTAACATGCTTGTATAGGATGTGGGTTATACAGTTTTTTTATCCATTATATAAGTATACTGCATTACTAATTCCCCTAAAATTAGGACCCCAGATCAGGGTATAGGATTTTCCAGAGTTGGGAGTGCGGGTTATACGCATATATCTGTTGTAGTTCAAACTGTGTGTATAATTTGACAATCTGAGGTCCTATAAAAAAGGTTTTTCATTTATCTCTATGCTGTATCTTGCAGAATCCCCAAGAAGTCAGACCTACAATTTACTAAAGATAGTTGTCTATCACACATCTTATTTTCATATAAAAGAGTAGATAACTCAACTACCGTATTCGATGTAATAAGCGCACAGTGCGCTTAAAAAATGATTATGGACACCTTTTAGTAGTTAAGAGTTTAATTTGGGTAAAAAATTGAGATGTGTTTGCTTATTTGTAGTATAAAAAACGTCCAAAAACGGGGGGTGTGCGCTTATTAGGGGGTGTGCGCTTATTACGTTGAATACGGTATTCGAATGGATTAAGATCCATTTAGCTGCATTCATGTATACTGCTCACCCTTTAGAATGCACTAACCCTGTAGGATTAGTATTACTGGTATGCTTGAATGTAGCAATAGTGAGTTACTCGCTCTAATAAATACAAAAAGTAGTGGCCTTACCTCTAGTGCCTTGCTGGATGCGGGTGGTCGCGGCATCTCGAGGCCGAACATGCCGACCTTGAAGGCGAGGTGGTGACACTCGCTGTCCTCCAACAACACAGAACACAGGAAGGCCGCCTTCGCTAACGTCGTGCTCGCAAACGACGAAATGTTGTTCTGTGCCTTCTTCTTCTTTCCTGTAAGAGGATGGATAGACAGATGGTTAGATGTGGGGATAGGGGGCGAAAGCCTACCCGTTTACTTTCAGTTGTGCAGGTGACGAAAACCCTCGAATCAGGACAGGAAGTCACGGCGCGGTATGCTTTAGGTATGGGGGCTTTTGGAAACTTGAATATATCTTATTCCAGGTGAATCTCTTATCTTAAATAGCACATGGCCGGGGAGAACACATGTCTGACACACACTAATCTAAAGGCATTTCCAGTAGAAATCTCCCTTTGCTGAGAAATAATATTTTTTCCGAAATTCCCCATAGCGTGACATCGCTTCCTGTCCTGATTCGAGGGTATAAAATCACCCGTTTTTTGCGTGGCATCGGGTTACTTTCACACCCTATTACTTTATCATATGTTTGTACATTTTGTGTATTAATTCAGTATTACAACTTTAAGGCCAGCATAGTTCTGTGAGTGATTGGCTAATGTTTCCCAGGTACTTTTCATCTTGTGTTTTACTTTTGAACCACTGTTGAGCCTCCCACTGTTAACTTGCATGTTTGACAACCCTTTGGTGGCTGGATAGTGTTTTCATGAGCTATGCCCTTTGTCGTCATGATGTATAATTGAATGCAGCCCCTGGCGAGTCTAGGGACCAGGGCTGCAGCGTGGTTGATACACTACCGATGGGTCGGCATGATGCAGTAATGCGAGGAAACTGCATTCATGCATCATGCCGACAGAGGGCAAAGCACACCAAATCACTATGCGGCTCTTAAAGCACAGTTTGCTTGACCAGTTTGTCTTTTTATTACATTTTGCGTTGTCTAATTTTATATATGAGCTTATCGCGCTGTACCTTTGCCTGTGGGAGGGGGGGCCTCCTGTGAGAGGTCCGGGCCCGGGGGGGGGGGGGTGAGCTTACCTTTGCCTGTGGGAGGGGGCGCCTCCTGTGAGAGGTCCGGGCCCAGGAGGGGGGGTGGTGTTGGGCTTACCTTTGCCTGTGGGAGGGGGTGCCTCCTGTGAGAGGTCCGGGCCCCGGGGGGGGGGGGGGGGGGCTGGTGTTGGGCTTACCTTTGCCTGTGGGAGGGGGTGCCTCCTGTGAGAGGTCCGGGCCCCGGGGGGGGGGGGGGGGGGGGGGGCTGGTGTTGGGCTTACCTTTGCCTGTGGGAGGGGGTGCCTCCTGTGAGAGGTCCGGGCCCCGGGGGGGGGGGGGGGGGGGCTGGTGTTGGGCTTACCTTTGCCTGTGGGAGGGGGTGCCTCCTGTGAGAGGTCCGGGCCCCGGGGGGGGGGGGGGGGGCTGGTGTTGGGCTTACCTTTGCCTGTGGGAGGGGGTGCCTCCTGTGAGAGGTCCGGGCCGGGGGGGGGGGGTGGTGTTGGGCTTACCTTTGCCTGTGGGAGGGGGTGCCTCCTGTGAGAGGTCCGGGGGGGGGGTGTTGGGCTTACCTTTGCCTGTGGGAGGGGGTGCCTCCTGTGAGAGGTCCGAGGGGGGGTGTTGAGCTTACCTTTGCCTGTGGGAGGGGGTGCCTCCTGTGAGAGGTCCGGGCCCGGGGGGGGGGGGGGTGTTGGGCTTACCTTTGCCTGTGGGAGGGGGTGCCTCCTGTGAGAGGTCCGGGCCCGGGGGGGGGGTGTGTGTTGAGCTTACCTTTGCCTGTGGGAGGGGGTGCCTCCTGTGAGAGGTCCGGGGGGGGGGGGGGTGTTGGGCTTACCTTTGCCTGTGGGAGGGGGTGTCTCCTGTGAGAGGTCCGGGGGGGGGGGGGTGTGGAGCTTACCTTTGCCTGTGGGAGGGGGTGCCTCCTGTGAGAGGTCCGGGGGGGGGGGGGTGTTGGGCTTACCTTTGCCTGTGGGAGGGGGTGCCTCCTGTGAGAGGTCTGGGCCCGGGGGGGGGGGGGGGTGGGGGGTGGGGGTGTTGGGCTTACCTTTGCCTGTGGGAGGGGGTACCTCCTGTGAGAGGTCCGTGCCGGGGGGGGTGGTGGTGGTGAGCTTACCTTTGCCTGTGGGAGGGGGTGCCTCCTGTGAGAGGTCCGGGCCCGGGGGGGGGGGGGTGTTGGGCTTACCTTTGCCTGTGGGAGGGGGTGCCTCCTGTGAGAGGTCCGGGCCCGGGGGGGGGGGGGTGGTGTTGGGCTTACCTTTGCCTGTGGGAGGGGGTGCCTCCTGTGAGAGGTCCGGGGGGTTGTTGAGCATCTCCTCGGCGAGCTGCTTGGCGAGGAGACACGCCTCCCGGGTGTGTCCGTGGGCGTGCAGACCCTCCGCACGCGCAAACAGCAGCTACAGAACAGAGTTAGAGTTACAGTCAAAGTGGGGCCAAAAAAGATGGCGAAAAACTGAATACCGTAAAACCCCTCCTTTAAGACGACCCCCTACTTTGTGATAAAACTCCGTCTTGTAGGAAAAAGACTTGGTATCGGTTCTCTATTTGATACCATATAATAAAACCCCACCTTTAAGACGACCCCCTAATTTCAGATGAAAATCCGTTTTGTAAGAAAAATAAATACCAAAATAAATCCGTCTAAAAGGCGGGGTTTTACGGTACATGCCAGATACAGTAGATTCTCGTGTAAAAGCTGCGGCTTGTATGCGATGCTGATTCAGCTTTCAATTGACACCAAACATGCCTCTGTAAGGTGCGACTTATATGACAGTTTTTATATGTATACTACAGTACTAAATTAATTATTTTCAAAACCCCTGTTGGGCTTATAGGCTTATAGTCAAATTGCTGGTGTGGCCATTACGCGAGTTAGGCTTATACGTGATACAATGTAATTCGCAATAAGTCAAGGTGGGTTGAATATGTGTCAGCATGCATGTGACTTCATGAATCTTTTGTACACAAATTAGTATATTGTTTTCGTACTTAATAAGCGCAGTGTACATAACTTTAAAAAAAGACACCATTCTACTTGTTCCGAGGTTAATTGAAATTTGTACCTCAAAATTGTAATGTTAAGGCAACAGACCCAGGAGGACGATTAAATCTACACTTTACCTTACGATGGACAATCCAGGGGCATCTGCTTTATTTAGGGCTCAAGGTTAGGTGTATTTTTTGGGATATCTCTTAGTTAAAGATTCTGCATAAAAAGTAGTATTACGTCAAATACTATTAATGTTTTTTGACGGAGGGATGATAAACAAAGTAGCTTCTCATCTATTTAATGAACCTGACAGATATTGCAGAAACAAATCAAATCATACCTCCTGTTTATTTTCCAATTTCCTAATTCCGGCGAAGTAGTTTGGCTCGTCTGACTTCTTCTTCTTGTCTTGTGGTGCGTCGGAGACCTTGGCCTTGGGGTCGTAGAAGTAGACCTGGTACTCGTCACTAGAGGGCTGCGACTCGGACTGCTCGCCCTTCGGTAAGGCGGCAGCGGCCGAGGCGGAGGCAGCGGCGGCTAGGGGGCTGTGTGCGGCGGCCCCGGCCCCGGCGGCAGCTTCGTACCCGGACGGGCCGGGTAGCGAGCTGTCCGAGTCGGGCTCCTCCTGTTTATAACTAGCGAGCGAGCTGCTCACCAAGCCGGGGTTAGACGGGCCGGCCGCCATGCACGACCCACCATCAGGTGGCGCCACCGTGGTCGGCCCCGAGGGTAACGACCGGCCGGGTTTCTTAGAGCTCGAGTGTTTGTGAGGCCGGGGGAGATCGGCGTCTCCCAGATCCGAGTCCGAGTCCGGGTGGTGTTCGTCTTTGTCGTTTTCACAGAAACCCTCGGAGCTGGAGCTGCAGGCTCCGTCTGTCTGTGCGGCCGACCCGGGGTCAAGGTCAGAGGTGGCCGAGTCCTGCGAGGGTCGTGCGGGGAGGTGGTGTTTGTGTGTGCTCCCCCCGCCGGCCGCATTGTGCGCCACGTTGTGTGCGTGCGCTGCGTTATGTGCGTGATGGTGCGCCTGGGCGTGTGCCAGCGCTGCCTCCAGCCCCAGTTTCTGTACCCCGTTGTGCACCGCCGCACTCGCCGACACCGCCGACATATTGTGGCACTTCCCGCGCCCCGTCCGCCGACATTCCTCCAAACCCTTCCCGAACGAGAACTTCCAGCGCGGCCAATCCCGCTCCATGTGAGTCAACCCGGGGATCGGGTACTCCTTCCAGTCCAACTGCGTCCCCTCAATACCCGATTTGAACCCAGAGAAGATCTCAATATCGCTCTTCTTAATGGCAGCGTTGCCGCTGGCCACGTTGCCCCTGGCCTTGCGGACCTTGTCGATGGTCTTTATGTGCCAGTCCTTGAGCTGGGTACAGAGGTCGTCCCGCTGGATGGGGGACAGGGAGGGGTTGAGGGCCGAGAGCCGCCACAAGGTGACGATCTCGTCACACATGCTGGAGGCGGCGTGTTGGGAGGAGGAGCTGCTGTTCTGGTTACCACGGTTACTGTGGCTGTTGGCGCTGTTGTGGGAGGACGAGATCTTGGTGTTGAACCACCACACCAGGATCTGAGGGATGACAGAGGGAGCAATTAGTATTAAAAGTTGATCTTAGACCTATGTCCTATTTATGGAACTGTTCTGTTGACGAGAGGGGATATTTTGATATTTAAATCATCATGTGGAAGTCAAATAAAGTAATTTATTTTTAAATTCTTCACTAAAGAAGGGTTACTAACGAGCTGTGTTACTGACATGAGTATACTGATCTGTTTGTAGCAGAAAAAGTCTTGCTGTAGAATCTTGCTGTAATGCTGACCTGGTATCTGACGTATAACATAAAGTATGGAGAAGTGCCCCGAGGCCAAAGCACATTTGCCCGTATTAGATGAGTTGAGTTGAATTTCTTTTATTTAGACTGTGTAAGGTAGGCACAGGGCGCCCTAGTAAAATCAGTAAAAGTATCCTCAGTGACTCCCTACCTGTTCACAGGTGAGGACCTCCTCTGTGAGTATCTCTAGTAGCGGGATGGCGTTGCTGTCGTTACGTCGGAACATCTCCCGCGCTATGGACAGCAGGTTCCACATGCCCTCGGGTTCCCGTCCCCGTAATGGTCGTAGCAGACTCTGCCACTCAGCCGCCGCCGGGGGAGCCGTGGACGACAGGTAGTTCACGTCACTGAAACGGAAATATCAGCATTTATTACATGGTGGTACGGCTTTCTCTATGCTGAGCCTATGGGACCTCCGTACTTCATGCCCCCATGGAGTATGGTGTAGCCATACTCCATGGCCTCCAAATTTGTTGATTTTCTTCATTTTAAGACAGTAGGGCCATGTAATAAACACAAAACCCCACTTATTAACATAAATGCAAATCATACATCACGAGTTGAAGCTGGGTCATATCACACTCAGCCTTCGGCATCGTGTGAAATGACCCAGCTTCAACTCGTGAAGTATGATTTGCATGTATGTCAATGGAGTGGAGTTTTGTCTTATTTATTTTTTTGAAATACGGAATTTCCTAAGCTACAGCACTAAAGCTCCGTATTCAATTCCCCCGCGTTGAATACAGTGTGGCCGTATTCAATGGGCTATGAAAAAGTAGTCTTTCCTTCATTAAATAGCTTCAAATAAAATACAAAAACAAATGCCAACTACATAGATACCGCTCTTTCTGCGGCTTTGTGGGATACTGCCCCAGCCCCCACTCGTGAAATACAGCAGAGAGGGTATCAATGGGCGTTGGCATTTGTCTATGTATAATGAACACAAAATACAATCGTTTTTCGCTCATGTATAAAGATATGGAGTTTTGATACCAATGCAGACCTCTAAAAAGAGTATGTACCGTACTCGACGTAATAAGCGCACAGTGCGCTCAAAAGATTATTGTGGACACCTTTTAGTAGTTAAAAGTTAAATTGGGGTAAAAAATTGAGATATTTTTGGTTATTTCTAGTATAAGAATTGGCCAAAAACGGGGGTGTGTGCGCTTATTAGGGGGTGTGCGCTTATTACGTTGAATACGGTACTTTGAAAAATCTGTGGGAACAATATTACCGGTATATAAAGACAGGTGCCTTGTCAATGAAATTCCTTTTGGCCTACTGTGTCCCAAATACTGTGAAACCGCCCATACTGTATCCAACACAATTAAACTAGATCGAAGTCAATGGATTTCGCACACTTTTTGAAATGAAACTTTTTCTATTTTCAGATCTAGCTGTTGATTTTGGCTAGCATCATTTTACAATTGTAATATGAATTCTTTTAACTTTTTAATCGTTATTCTTTATTAACAGAGATGCCACTCACTCGACAACAAAAAGTAGGAAATCTTGAGATGTTGGCCAATTATTTGTAGGATATTAACATAATCTACCGGTATTATAAAAATGTTAGTGAAAAAGTAGGAATTCCTGCGAAAGTAGGATGATACCAATTTTTGCACAAAAATATACTTGCAGTTTGCTGGAACCTGAAGAGAGATACAAAAGTGGTTGCCTACCTGAAGACGATGGGAGATGGTACACAGAACTTAATAAGTGTCTTTTTGATGTTGTCGTGGAGCGTTGTTTCATCCAGACACCACGTGGTCTGCTCACTGGCCGAGGCCCCCGCGGTAGGATCTGGAGAAGTGGGAGAAGGACTTAGCACAAATGTTCACTGGCAACCTTTCGCAACCTTGCACCTGCTTGTAAGAAGATCCCAAGGATTTTCTCTCTTTGTGAAGTCAATTTCTATCTCTATTTTCTCGGTATTTTACACATTTTAATGAAATTAAGAGCATTTATGATTGTGCATGACTGTGTCTTAGTGAAAGATACCTTCCGTTTATGTCAAACTTGTAAAATAGCTGAGATAATCGAGTTTAAAGTAGACTTCACAAAGAGTGAAAATCCTCGGGGAACCTCGTACAATCAACCCCGGAATGGGTGGAGGCATAGTATGAATCGGCAATCATAAGGGGGCGAATACTACATGCATTCTAAATTCTATAGAAACACAATTTGGCCTGTTGTCGTGTTATTCATCGTTGGAACAGAGATATTCTATCCCCTCCTTGGAAGCAGTAAGTTAGATATCATCAACATGTATTGCTTCGGCCATGTCCAGTGATTTTTAAATTAAAAAAATATATACTGTAATATTGATCTCCTTACAAGGCGTATATTTTTCCTTAAATACTCCCCCCCCCCCTTTTTTTTGGGGGGTGGGGGGGGGGGGGGGGTTGGTGGTCGATATTTCATAGAGTAACTAGATAAAATCTCAAGTAAATTAAATCACAAATAAAATAAGTCTCACCAGGGGCGCCACAGACGGTGTTGATGGCGGCGTGTTGTGAGGAGAGTAGCTCATCCAACAGCCGCTGAGCTGTCGGCAAAATCTGAAAATACACAAGGGGCAGCATTTAGTCAACTGTATCTATGCTATGATTCTTGTGGTCAATAAACATTTCAAACTAAAAAAAACAAACTTATGCTATTGAGGCCTACCGGTACTACTGTAAACAGGGTTCTCCACAGAAATTCACACCGTAAATTCGTGTATACGGCGCGGCTTGTACAAACGTCAAGCTCCGAGGTGGGGATGCCACATATACAAGAGTTTTTGTTAGTGTAATACAGTACCGGTACTTAGGCCACACCAAATAAAAAAGTTGGTCTACGGATTTCCATTTTGAAAATATGGTGCGAGCGAGCGAATTTCTTTTTTTTTCCCAATTTTTTTTTTTTTGTTTGCAGATTTTAACCTTATATCAAGTGGGGCGGCTAACATTTTAAATTTTTTCTAAGGGAATTTTTTTTGTTAACTTCCAAATCTAGCTATCGATCAGAAAATGTGCCACCAAAAAAAAAAAAAAAAAAAAAAAATTCTAAATTCTCAGAAAATGATGCGGGCGCATCCGTAGACACTTTTTTTGTCAAAAAAAAATAAATTTGCATTTTCGATAATATGGAGCGGGAACTCCGTAGACCAACTTTTTTTTCATGGTCTGGCCTAAACGGGCAATTCGGGGCGGCTTATAGCAGAATTTAAGGTATAAAAATTGATGGATACATATTTTTTGTGATAATAAGTGCTAAAATGGGTATAATTTCTGTTACGGTAAAATACGTCCTTTAAGGCGATCCCGCCTCTAGACGACCCCCTACTTTGAGAAAGTACGGGGTCGTCCTACTTTCGGCATGGTCGGTATGGTGCATGAATGTAGCATTGGCGACCCTCAGTAGTGTATCAACTCCATAAGGTCAGCATTATGATTGAATGCAGCACCAATGATTTATTCGGCAGGGCTGCAATCATGCATCATGACGACCCTATTGGAATTGAGACACTCCCGAAGGGTCGGCATGATCACCGATGCAGCGCTGGCGAGTTACTCATCAGGGCTGCATTGGTGCATCATGACGACAAATGTCATCTTTTAGGGATATGTCGTCCTTAAAGGGTTAACTGTTTTTATGTATGAGTACAATATGTAGAGAACCTTAGTTACGGTAAAACCCCGCCTTTAGACGGATTTATTTTGGTATTTATTTTTCCTACCAGACGGATTTTTATCTGAAAATAGGGGGTCGTCTTAAAGGTGGGGTTTTCTTACATAGTATCAAAGAGAGAATCATTTTAAAGCCTTTTTCCTACAAGACGAGTTTTTATCTCAAAGTAGGGGGTCGTCTTAAAGGCGGGGTCGTCTTAAAGGAGGGGTTTTACGGTAATCACATCACTATTTTTGCGCTCTTCATTAACACATCTTCATGTAAATGCAAATCAGCGGGTGATTATGTCTCTCCAGGATGATTTGTAAGGCAAAAAAAGCGTGTTTCAGGCAGCCCGGGAAATTTGTATTTTCTATTTTTTCAAATGTATACAGATCGATCTCTAGGTCTCAGCAAACTTTTGGTCTGGAAGAACAATCATTCACTGATTTCAGTGGCTTAAAAATAATTGTCTGACCTCAGGAAATTGCTTTTTAACAAAAGTATTAAACAATTTTGTGATATTCATAACTACTGGAGGAATCAGTGAGTCATTCAGGTGCCTCTACATGGGTAAAATTCGACACAGGCGATACAGCCCTTTTAGGCCTTTTTAAAAATCGACTGACACAGAAAAATTAGGGATAAAAATCGACCCACAGGGATTTTTCTCTAAGTTCTTATATAGCTTAAAATCGGCACAATGACACGGCCCTTCTTCTAAAAATTGACACAGCGACATGGTCAAAATTGTGGGTACCCATGTAGAGGTACATCCAGGTACCTGTTACCTGAAACACACCTTGTTTCGGCCTAAGGGAGTGCTCATTTTTTAACAACAGGGGGGATGGTGGATTTTTTTTGGGGGGGGGGGTAAAAAATTTGGACCCCTTGACCGGGGGGGGGGTAAAAAAAAATTAGACCCCTCTTGGGGGGAGGGGGGGTCAAAAAAATTCAACCTGTTTTGAGGGAAAAAGCCAGCGCGTTACTATGCTACAAAGGGGCGCGAACGCGCGCGATTTTCGGCCTGCCGGAGGGGGGGGGGGGGTGGAAAAATTTTGCACGCTCCGGGCGAAATCTCACCGCCCCCCCTGTTGTTAACAAATGAGCACTCCCTAAGTACCAAACCATATCATCTTTACTCTACCAGTAACACAGCTAACATAATGGGGAACAAATTGGATCCAGAGTCTACTTGGTTCATCCAGATGGTTATCCTCGCTCATGAAATTGCCCTTTTTATATAATTCAGTTGATAACCTTGCTACTGTTGTATACAGTTGGTGGGAAGGTAGTGTTTTATTGTACCATGTTCACAAGCAAACAACAATACCATCATGATATACATGCATGGCACTTTGTATATTTATTTTCTCTTTACTTATATTATACAAACGGTGGCTTCCAATTATAGATAGTGTATGGGTTTTATATAAACATCTTGTTAAAAGTGGTATTTTGTAAATCCACAAGAAGCATTTTCAGTCTGCTGCTTTTGTCGTCATAATGCACGAACGCACCACTGGTTAGTGACTTGCTACATGTAGTGCTGCGTTTATGCATTATGACTAGGATTATGACACATGACTTATGATTACCGTAAAACCTCGCGTATAAGCCGTGGCTAGTACGCGAGTCAGATCGGCAGTGCGGCTTATAGGATCGGCCCAGGGTCGGGGTGCGGTTATACGCGAGATTTTGCCACTATGATACGGTACTAAAATCGGCACATTCAGATCGCCAGTGCGGCTTATAGGATCGGCCGTAACTCAGGGTGCGGCTTATATGCGAGTTAGGCTTATACGCGAGGTTTTACGGTAGGATCGATACACTCGCGTAGGATCACCATGATGTGCGAATATAAGGCTGGAAATTATTGCTCAGCGCTGCATTGGTGCAACAAGATGAGAATTTAAGATGAACCACAATACATGCTGTCTCTAAACGGTTGAGGCATCATGCTGCCCTCATTTTGGCTAAACCCTTTAAGGACGGCATGTTGCTAAAAGATGACATTTGTCATCATGATGCACCAATGAAGCCCCGGCGAGTAACTCAGCGGTGTTGCATTGGCGCATCGTGACGACCCTTCAGGAGTATCAATCTGTAGGGTCGGCATGATGCTGCAATGCGGCCCTGGCGAGTTACTTACTAGGTCTGCCTTTATACATTATGACGACCAAAGGCATGGATCATAAATGCAGCCCATGTGCATTATTCACCAGTGCTGCATTCATGCATCTAAGACAAACGGCAGAATGCATTGATTGATTGATTTGTTTAACATCCAAGTGTACATAGTACCCTTTGGGACTGCCTGAGATTTGAAATTTTTTTGGTCCCCCCCGTGGAAGGGGTCACAAATTTTTCGGTCCCCCCCCATGGCAGGTTGAAAATGAGCGCGGCCGACCCCTTTGAGCTATAGTAACGCGTGGGCTTTTTCGCTAAAAAGGGGTGTAATTTTTTTGGTCCCCCCCCTTCAAGGGGTCCAAATTTTTTTGGTCCCCCCCCCCAAATCCACCAACCCCCCCTGTTGTTAAAAAATGACCACTCCCTAAAGTGTTGTACGTACCTGCTGGGGTAGTTCTGAGATGAGGTACTGTGCAAACTTCTGCAGCTGGTCTCGGTGCAGACGGTTCAGGGACTCGGACACCGGCGCCCGCAGACACACCTGGTTAGCCTGCAACAAGGGAACAACATGATTTAAATATTTATGTTAAATAAAATATAACATTTAATTTTAGAAGGTAGACATAAAAGATGATTGCAAACTCTGTACGGACAGGTAGCGATCACTAGTTCTGAGGAGGTACTGTACACCCCACACTTGAGAATTAGTCTGATCCAGCAGCGCTTGAATCAAGGAAAGTTGCATGTACATTGTTACACTACACTGCAAATGGCTCAAAAAAAAGGTGAACAGAACTTTCATAAGTCATGATATTTGTCAATGAGTTCTATGGCGATTCACTCTCGTATTAGCTGCGGCGTCTACGCGAGAATTTACGGTAATACTGTATAGGATAAAACCCCATTACAATGTGACTGAGTAGAGATTGTGAGGGTATTTTGGTATCTAATGTGTTTCAAAATCAACCACATATCCCAGGCTGCATATTGATTTAATGCATCTCATACAGTCAGGTTATTGCCACCTGCACTAGGCTTACAGTAAGCGTGCAGCAGGTTTCTAGGTTGGGGAGGCTGCTAACCAGCCCTAACCCGCACCATCCAGGGTCGCCGCACTATACTCTATCCTGCACCAACTGCCGCCCTCCCCACTAACTAACCAGCCCTAACCCACACCATCCAGGGTCGCCGCTCTATACTCTATCCAGCACCAACTGCCGCCCTCCTCACTAACTAACCAGCCCTAACCCGCACCATCCAGGGTCGCCGCACTATACTCTATCCTGCACCAACTGCCGCCCTCCTCACTCACTAACCAGCCCTAACCCGCACCATCCAGGGTCGCCGCACTATACTCTATCCTGCACCAACTGCCACCCTCCTCACTCACTAACCAGCCCTAACCCACACCATCCAGGGTCGCCGCTCTATACTCTATCCAGCACCAACTGCCGCCCTCCTCACTAACTAACCAGCCCTAACCCACACCATCCAGGGTCGCCGCTCTATACTCTATCCAGCACCAACTGCCGCCCTCCTCACTAACTAACCAGCCCTAACCCACACCATCCAGGGTCGCTGCTCTATACTCTATCTAGCACCAACTGCCGCCCTCCGCACTCCAATGTTCAAAGACAACATTTGTCCTCTTAATGCACCATCCCCAGCTCGAGTGAGAAAGTTGACGGCGTTGCATTGGCCAATTTGGTGCAATATGCAACTCTTTGAGAGTGCATCAACTTCATAGTGCCGGCATGATGCATGAATGCAGCACTCCCCAATGCTGCATAAATGCATCATGACGACAAAAGGCATGGCACATTATAGCTCTATGCCGCCCTAAAGGTTTTGATGGTCATCATGATGCATGAATGCAAACCTGTACTGCATTCAAGCATCATGCCGATCACACAGGGTGGAGACACTGCGGACGGGTTGGCATGATGCACCATTGTATTTGTAGCACCTGGGAGTTACTTGCTGAGGCTGCATTCATGCATCATGACTACCAAGGGCACGATGCATTAATGTGCCTCTACATGGGTACCCACAGTTTTAACCATGTCGCCGTGTCGAATTTAAGCAAGAAGGGCCGTGTCACCCTGTCAAATTTTATGTACCGGTATATATAGGAACTTACAGAAAAGTTCCTGTGGGTTGAATTTTATCCCCAATTTAGCCGTGTCTATCGAATTTTAAAAGAGCCGTGTCTCCTGTGTCAAATTTTACGCATGTAGAGGCACATTATTGCATTATGCCGTCCTGAAAGCGTTAATTAATGAGCGCCTCTGTCAGCGTCCACCTCCTCAGGGAATGCTGGATCTGCCCTGATTCCAGATGCGTCTTATACGCAAGTTTTTACATGTATTCAACAACACTAAAAGTTGTCATAATCAGATAACCTGTGCTGCTTATAGGATTCTCCAAAGTTAAGGGTGCTGCTTATATTCGCCCTGGGCGCTTAAAAAATATGTTAAGTGAAAGAATCTGCCTCAAACAGTTATTTTAATAAGCGCCTCCCATGGCTGCCGTTTACAGTCTACTGGCCCCCTCAGTGGCCTCTACAATGCTTATACACACCCCTATGCATTCATTAAAAATATCTGGGGAAATCTGAAAAAGGAGAGGGGCGCTTATTGAGGGGAGGGCGCTTATTACAGCGAATAAGTTAGTGTTAATTACTCGTCTACCTCTGTTAGCCTCATCAGTGTGAGCCGGATGCAGTGTACTGCCGTCCTTAAACCCGCAGTTCTTACTGCACGTCCAGTAACAGTCAGAGTGCAGTCGGGACAGGTACTCAGCCCTATATTATATATAGGGGCGCTGGGCCTTTAAAGGATTAATTACTCGTCTACCTCTGCCAGCCTCATCAGAGAGTTCTGGATGTACTGTACTGCTGCTGGCACTGCCTGCTAATTCTCATCCTCTACTACACTTTTATTTTCACAGTCTGACCTTTTCACACACACGCCGTGACCTCACGCCGCCCTCTGTAGTCCATGACAACGCGAATACTGCGGCGACTCATTTTCAAAAAGAGAACTTTTTGTTTTCTAAAATGTTTTTAATGAGTTTTGCCCCTTGCTTTCAACTAACACACAGCTAAATATTTGTGGATGTAAAGATTATTTTCCTTTTCTCTCATTAATGAGATTATTAGAGCGACAAGGAGAGCCTTCAGGACGGTGAGAAACCGTAGTCAGCCTGGCAATATCCGTCACCTTGAGTCTAGACGGTAAGTGTTTTCAAAGTTAACCATTTATGGGCCGAATAGTGTTTTAGATAACACATTATGCTCTCTTTCATGTTGCATGAATGCAGTTTTTTCTAGTCACCAGGGCTGCATAAATGCATCATGCCGACCCCACGGGCTTAATACAGTCCCCAAAAGTCGGCATGATGCATGGATGCAGTACTGGCGAGCCTCGCCAGGGCTGCATTCAAGCATCATGCCGACCAAGGACACAGCACAATAAAGCACTCTGCGGCCCTTACAGAGTTAACCATTTAAGGATGGCATAATGCATTAATGCATCATGCCCTTGGTCGTCATGATATGCATGAAAGAAGCCCTGGTGAGTAACTCACCAGTGCTGTATTCAAGCATCATGCCGACACTACGGAGTTGAGACACCTCCCGAAGGGTCGGAATGATGCACCAATGCAGCCCTGGCGAGTTACACGCCAGTGCTGCATTCAGGCATCCTGACGACAAATTTCATCTTTTAGCAACATCCGTCCTTAAAGGGTTAAGGCACTCTGCTGCCCTCACAGAGTTAAGGCAGACGCCTTGAGTGTCCACCCAGTTAGCTGGAGATGTGACTCGGTGACTTTGTTACTGCCCTAGTTCTAGTCAGGTAGCGGCACTACAGACCAACGCAGCAAGAAAAAGCCACTTTTCAGAAATGTTGTTGATGAAGATTTTGCGCTGCTTTAAGGTTGTTGTTTTTTGTGTTTTTTTTGTGTTTTTTTAACCGATCATCACAAACAACAAGTGATACATGAAGGTCTTCCCGGTTAATTTTGCGGGGGTAATCCATCCAGTAAAGTAGATACTCATAGTTTAACATACGCTTTATCAATTTTAGATAACCTTTTGGCTCCACCCGGTTTTGCTGCTTAGGTGACAGTCTGTTACTAAACTACATACACATAGATGATATTTACAAATGGATGAGGTGCTACAATGATTGACGACTTAACTGCTGGTATCCAATACCGAGTAGGTTTACGTAGAGGTTTGGGTTTGACGCACAGGCACTACCAGTAATATGTAGCTGTGAAATCCTGTAATATATGATTCATAAGATACTTGTCTTGTGGATCTACTAATCTGTCCCTATGTGGGCACTAGGGACAATGTTATAACCATTGTGTTAAAGCCAATGCAGTCACAACTATCTCATGGCTGTTTATGCTGCACGCTTCTGTTCTCATTTTTAGACCATCTTGGCATTCTTGCACTGCATTTTGTTGTAGATGAACTACCGTTAAACCCCTCCTTTAAGACGACCTCACCTTTAAGACGACCCTCTTGTATGAGGAAAAACTTGAGAATGGTTTTCTCTTTGATCCTATATAAGAAAACCCCACCTTTAAGACGAACCCCTAGTTAGGGAAAATAAATCCCAAAATATGGTCGTCTTAAAGGCGGGGTTTTACGGTAAATATCTTGCTTTAAGGATTTTAACACTTTTTTTTCATACATTGCCTGATTATTCTCCTCCCTTTTTGGCATGATGCATGGCTGAAGGCAAGGCGATGCATTTAGGCATCATGACGACAAAAGGGCATAGTACAGTAAAGCACTATGCAGCTCTCAAAGGGTTAAGAGCCCTCTTCCTCCTACACCACATCACTCGGTTTCCCGAGAGCATATTAAAGGGGCATTCTCACCACTCGTACTTAACCCCATAGTAGACTAGAACAGACTCAGTACTAGAATTGTGAGTGGGATACGCTCGGTTATTATGCCACTTTAAAATGGTATCTATATCCTCTTTTTTGTCTTTTTCTATGTCTTCTACTCTTCTGTTCGCCTGGTGCCCACTTGCACGGGCACAGACACATATATGGCCCAAACTCCCGACTTATGTTGTTTTGGCTATTTTTGGCCCATTTCAGGCTTATTCATATACATTGTATCAAATTGATGTCTAATGGAGCCTTCCCAACATGAATATATGTCTTTGATATGTAGTTTTCTTGCCATGAATATGACCTTTAATAGCTATCGAAATGGTGTTAACCAACCATTACTCACACCACGACACAGGTGTGAGTGTGGGTGTGTGTATGTGGGGGGGGGGGGGGGTGGCAGTGCATTGTTTCCGGGTAGTTCCTGGCACTTCCTGACAATCCTTTGTCACTGGGTGTGGGTGCTATAAGGTACAAGGTCAAAGGTCACCAAGGTCACGTGTCCTCCCTCACCCCTTACAACACAGCTGCGTCTCAGGAAGCAGGTTAATCCCCTTGGCAACCTTTGTCCGTATTATTTCTCATCATGGTTACCCACAAGATAGATACAAGGTGGAGGTGTAGACATCGACTTTGTCTCATACTTTTGTGTTTCCATCCTCCAATTTTATAGACCTTTCCTTTCATCTTTTAGAAATTTAAATATTGGGCAATTGATGCAAAGTGGCAAATATGAATTTGTTCCTATTCCGAACCCAGGGATGAAAGTGACCAAGTTGAAAAAAAACCTTTAAATGTACAAATTGAGGGTCCTGAATAAAGGTCGTCTAAGGTAAAGCACAGTTCTTCGCGACATAAAAAAACTAAATTGAAACCAGGAAAAAACTTGAAGACTTTCATCCCTGTCCGACTGTTGGACACTTATATTCTGATAGGAGACTTGGGAGAAGCCCTCCACCCACCACAGTCCCCCCGCCCACATCACCTCCTCTGGTCACGACCTGGCGGTACTTCTGTCCTGCCACTTGTTGTAGACCACAGCGCCATGCACGCCACAACATGCAGACACTTCTCTGTGGTCACATACAGGGATAAACTGGTCCCAACTGTTTCAGAATTCTTGCCAATAGTTCAGTCCTTATGACAATGGTGGTCAGAGGCCCCGGCAAAGGGCCAGTATGATGCCCAAAGCAGTCAAAGGTGGTCAGAGGCTAGGGCATAATGCCCATGGCGGTCGGAGGCTAGGGCATAATGCCCATGGCGGTCGGAGGCCCCAGCATAATGCCCATGGTGTTGGGAGGCCCCGGCATAATAATGCCCATGGCGGTCGGAGGCCCCAGCATAATGCCCATGGTGTTGGGAGGCCCCGGCATAATGCCCATGGTGTTGGGAGGCCCCGGCATAATGCCCATGGCAATCGGAGGCCCCAGCATAATGCCCATGGCGATTGGAGGCCCCGGCATACTGCCCATGGCGATTGGAGGCCCCGGCATAATGCCCATTGCAGTTGGATGCCAGGGCATAATGCCCATGGTGGTGGTGGGAGGCCCCAACGTAATGCACATGACAGTAAGAACCCATCATAATGCTCATATGACGGTCGGAGGCCCAGCATAATGCCCATGGCGGTCAGAGGTCAGGGCATAATGCCTGTGGTGGTCGGTGGCCCCGGCATATAGCCATTTTGGCCCAGGCATAATGTCCATGGCCAGGGCATAAAGCCTATGCCGGTCAGAAACCAAGGCATAATGCCTATGTCGGAGGTTCTAAGGCTGATAATCTGCTTGGGATTTTCTGATGATGATATCAGGCCTCCCACCACCCTCCGGACCGCCTTAAAGGAATTTTAAAGGAATCTTTTCGCCGAATATAAAGGAATTTTAAAGGAATTTTAAAGGAATCTCGGTCAAAATAAAGGAATTGAAATGCAATATTTACGGACATTATAGCATGTAATATTGATCACAGTATTGTTATCGCAGCAATTTACTTTGATTCGGCATATAAGAGTAGAAAAATTAAATTTGTTTATGAATCTGACTAGCACATGGGTGAAAAAATCTATAGAATATTTCCCAGAATTTTGCAAGTCACGGACATCCTCAATGCTTGCACAATTTTTTACTGTGGTAAGAATACTAACTGCAAAGCTCTGCGAAGATCCAATCTTAACCCTGCCTATGAAAATTTTGAAATTCTACAACTCATATGATGCGCTTTGACACATTTTGATGGTCTGAAGACCTAAACATAGATGGTGATTATATGGTCGCCTGAACAGTGTGGACCGCAGCTGTACAACTAGGCGGGTTTGGAAAATTTGGAAAGGCTAGACTTGAAATAGGGCATTCTGGTGCATTTTGGCACAAAACATTAAAGCTCAGTATCTATCCTCCATGATTGGGACTGGAACCTTGTTTTCAGAGGTAAAGTTTTAAGTATTTTGGTAATTTCAGACTTAAAATGGTGTATTCTGGTGCATTTTGGCACAGCATTCAAGCCTTACATTTGTATTATTCTTTATGTCTGGGGCTGGAATCTTGTATTCGGAGGGAAAACTTTTGGAAATTTGGAAATTCTAGACCTGAAATGGTGCAATCTGGTGGATTTAAGCATTAGATCTGTATTATCCTCTATTACTGGGGCTGGAACCTTGACAGCTTTTTGAGAAAATCTGAAATTCTAGACTTGAAATGATACAATCTGGTCGATTTTGGCACCACATCTATTTAGGCAGAGATCTGTTTTTTCCCAGCCTGGATCGCATTGGATCTGGACAAATCACAAGAATGACCAATTTGAAAACAAATAAATCTATGAAATCTGAGGAGTTCATATACATTACCGTATTAGACGTTATAAGCGCACAGTGCGCTTAAAAAATTATTATGGACATCTTTTTAATTTAATTGGGGTCAAAAATATATTTTTGGTTATTTGTAGTATAAAAATTGGCCCAAAATGGGGTGTGTGCGCTTATTAGGGGGACTTGAAATGGGCCATTCTGGTACCTTGTGGCAGAATATATATTGAGGCCCAGATCTGTATTATCCTTTATGAGTGGGGATGGAACTTGTTTATGGAGGGAGAGCTTTGAGAAAAAAATTGGAAATTCAGACTAGTAATGGTGCAATCTGGTGAATTTTAGCACCATATACAACAAGGCTTACAGAACTAATTGCAAGATATCTATGATATGATTATGGGATTTGACCATTTTAAAGGAAATAAAGAAATTTTCAAGCCACTTAAAGGAGTTTTAAAGGAATAAAGGAATCATACCCAGTTTAAAGGAATTTTAAAGGAATAAAGGAATCGGTGGGAGGCCTGTGATATAGTTTTAAAACTGACAGGGCCGAAGGCCAGTTAGCAGGTCCACAGGGCCCATACAGACGGAACCTGGTGTGTTCGTCTCTTATTGCTGGCCTATTTATTGATACCGAAGGGGTCGGCTAGAGAGGAGGGGGGGGGGGTGTTGTCAACAGGTGATGGGGAATGATGACTCAATGACCTGGTCAGCGACCTCCGCCTGTGATCCGACAACACTAACATATCAACCCTTTAGGGACGGCATAGTGCTTTAACCCTTAAGGATGGCATTATGCCGTAATGCATCATACCATCCACTGGCGTTTTGAACATCACACAGTGAATGAATACTCTTATAACCCTTTGTCCTACGGGCTGCATTCAAGCATCATGCTGACCTTATGGAGTTGAAAGACTCCCGAAGGGTCGGCATGATGCATCAAAGCTCTACAGTGGTGCATCATGATGACAAATGTCACCCTTTAGCGACATTAGGGCCAGGGCTGCATTCATGCATCATTTTGAGTCTTCTGGAGTGTATCAACCATGTAGAGTTGACTTGATATTTGAATGAAGCACTGGCAACTCACTGGACAGGGCTTCACGCATACATCATAGCAAAAAAGGACATATTGCAGGGATGAGAGTGACTAAGCTAAAAAAAACTTGAAATGTTCAAATCGAGGCCCCTGAATAAAGGTCCTCTATAGTTAAGTACAGGTCTTTGCAACATTTAAAAAAACTTGTATTCAGTGTAAAAACTTGAATACTTTCATCCCTGATAGGGCCAAAAAAAAAAAAAAAAGTTGTGTTCAGGTATCCCTAGCGACCCTATTTTTTTGGCCCTACCCAGTTGTTTTTATTGTTTGTTTTTTTTGGAAGGCATTTTTGTGTTTTTTCTACCAAAAAACTTTTTTTTTTAACTGAAATATATTTTTCCGAAAATTATATATTTTTTCTGAAAATTATAGGAAAATGGGAGGAATTTTGTCTCAAAATCCTTAAAAAAAATTGGTAAATAAAAAAATCGACCTACCTACCCTATTTTTTTTGGGCCATGTTACCTGAACACATCTTCTTCTTTTTTTTGCCTAGTGTATTAAAGCACTCAGCTGTCCTTAAAGGACTAACATTGTTTGATGTCGAGGCAGGAGGAAGAACAAAGGACGTCCAGCGACCCGGTCTACACACCTCACACACACCTCACCTGTCAGTAACACTGGGTCAGCCCTTTAATCCTTTACGG
The DNA here is from genome assembly GCA_947462335.1 of Harmothoe impar. NCBI lineage: Eukaryota > Metazoa > Annelida > Polychaeta > Phyllodocida > Polynoidae > Harmothoe > Harmothoe impar. The sequence goes on from OX381706.1 coordinate 73,236,833, forward strand.
ACGGCATGTCGCTAAACAACGACGTTTGTGTTCATGATGCACTAATGCAGCCGTGGCGAGTAACTCATCGGTGCTGCATTGGTGCATCATGCCAACCCTTTGGGAGTGTCTCAACCCTGTAGGGTTGGCATGATGTTTGAATGCAGCACGGGAGAGTTCCTCGCCAGGGCTGCATTCATGCATCACGGCGACCAAGGGCATGATACATTAAGGCATTACACCGTCCCTAAAGGGTTAAGGGCGGCAGAGTGCTTAGTTGTCATCATAATGATGCATAAATGCATCATCGGCAAGTTACTCTCAAGAGCTGCATTCATGCATGTCACCGACCTTGCAGGGTTGATACACTCCGGAACGCTCAGTATGATGCACTAATGCATCCTGCGAGTTACTCGCCCACACTTCTTTAGTGCATCATGCTGACAGATGAACATGAGGCCTTGAGGCATCATGCCGTCCTTAAAGGAGTAGAAAGGTTAATGACTAATGTACTCTTGACAAAGATGAGTGACTCATATACATGTACATTGTTCTACTGGCCTGATATCTTATCTTGACAGCGCGTTTGGACTTCTTTTTTTTTTTGGTGTAGATCAATTTTGTCTGCTCTTTTAAACTAAACCAAACAAGGGATGTAATTTCATTTTGGCCATCGAGTAGGAAACTAGATGACGACGGCCTATCTGGGTTTCGATCTCCCCTCTCTCCCGTCCTATGTTCAATCACGAGTTGGTATTTTTTTTGCAAGTTTCTAAAATGTTCATAACTTTACCCATGGCTGCCTTCTCCAATGCTGTGGTAGACTTACAGCATAAATAAGGCCTGTCCCTCTGACACCATGTCTATGTGGTGTCGGAGGTTAAAGAACCCTTGCTTTGGTAAATGTAAAGGAGCAGGATTTCTGTTTTTGGCTCATCTCATAGATTTGATCATACTGGATATGATCATCCAAGGAAAGCCTTCCGCCTACCTTTTCACTTGTGAAAAACTGAAACTTGAGTAAGTCTCCTCTGCATAGGTTAATGGGACGTTAAACTACACAAACAAACGATGCTAAGAAGTATTCTCCACCCAGCGCGTGTATAAATGCTTGATTAGACCAGAGAAGCAGTTGCCAGGTTACCAAACAAACCATCTGGTAAATGGTCATTTTACAGTCCATGGCTGTGCATTTCTACCATTTCTGAAACCAATCCCCCCCCCCCTTTGTGATGTACCTGTTCCTGGACATGAATGTTGTCCACGTGGCTATCAGACAATGTGAACCCCTCCCCCCCCCCCCCTCGGGCACTCACTCTCTCCATAAAGTAAAATGATACCCAACTTTCCCGCAGGGTGAGGCTTACAGTACAATATACCTTCATCTTAATACTTTTATTTTGTGCTGGTTTTATTAATTTCTGTTCCCGTAGATTTGTCATGATGCAAGAGTGCAGTTACTCACCAGGTCTGCTTTCATGAAGTGGGTGCATAAAAGGGGACAGGGGGAGGAGGCGTTAAGAGCTGCCCCCCCCCCCCCCCCCCCCACCTGGCTTCCTACAGCTGGCATACTGCCAAGGGATCAATAGCCAATCACTGCTCTCCCAGCACAGTCCTTGTCGTAAACCACTCATGCATACGGCACATGTCAACATGTGCTCGGAGAGTGGTATTCACCAGAGATCGGGACGAGTGCATGCACACTTGCACACATACCGAGTCGTCTTCATTTATCTAGTTTCTAGGGAAACATACCGTAGCCTTCGTATTTAGTGGTAGCTCACCCGTTAGCTCAGCCATCGCCCTCTTCATCGACCCAGTTCTTTGGGAAACAGCCCCTTATTTTAGATAGGCCATGCTATGTTATTTGGTAACGTGCATTACACGATATTACAAGTTTATTTTGCGTGGCCAGAGAAAGAGTTTCATCAATAGATTTGATCGGGGGAAAGTTCGTGCGACATTGACCTGGGACGTGTCCGAGCGACATGGCTGGTATCTGAGGGCCATACCCGCACCACCTTCCCCATGTTAGTGGCTCCAGAGGGGTAAAAGGCGAACTGGCGACCTGGGCCGTTTTCCAGGCGACCTGGCGACCTGGTACAATAATTTAAGCGACCTGGCGACTTTTGGGAAAATGTGTCTACGACAAAAATGGTCTAAAAAGGCGACTTTGTGACCTGAGGCCCTTAATTTCGGCGACTTTCCGACCTGAGGGGGGGACCCCTCTGCACCCCCATGTTAGGGGGATCCTGCCGCGGTACCTGCCTACATTCAGAACACTACAGCACCCAATGTACCGGAACAACCTTCAACAAGAGGCTTTGGTGGCAGTGATGATGCTCTGGAAAAGAGGTCGAGGTGGGGCCAGCTTGTCTATGGGAGTTAGGGAGGGGGACAACCAGTGACAGAGAAGTCCCATGGTTACAGGCCGGTGGTTGACATGGTTACAGGGGCGTGGTTACAGCTGGTGACGTGACCTACATCGGCCGTCACGGGGTGACCTGACTAGAGGTCACCCCCCCCCCCCCCCCCCACTACACACCTCACCTGCTGCACGGGGGGGGGGGGGGGCTCAGTGTGGGTGAGTGTGTGTGTGGGGGGGGGGGGGTGTAGTGTTACACTGACTGTGTCTACATGGCTGTGAAGCACGTGCATTAACTAGGTCATTCCATTCTCCAGACAGATGTTCTGATATATTACTAACAGTGTGGGAAACCATTTGACTACCACCTGCTGTGTAGGGTGCACTAGGGACAATCTAAGTGAAATTAGATGTCCCAAATGGTACAGACCTTACTTATATCCTGATTCAGTAACACACTGCTATTCCAGAACCTAAGAAGTACTTTATATTTGAGATTTTAAGCATTTTTGTGTTTGTCTACCACCTCCTATGTCATCTAACAGGGGGCAGTGCAAGAAAATGGCTGACATTCAGAGTGTCCCACACTGTACCTTATTATAGGCAACCTCCATTGTGAGAGTGTATTGACCCAGTTTATGCACTTGCTGTGAAGCATGGTGTACTGATGTGAGGGATGGAACTGGGGACACCTCACTCACTGAGAGCAGTTGATCAGGGAATAGTCATTTTTTTTAACGCGTGTGTGTGTGTGGGGGGGGGGGGGGGGGTGGTGGGAAGGGGGGGGGGGCACCAACAAAAGTTTGGACCTCTTGTTCAAAGGGAGGGGGTGTATCAAAGGAATTAAGACCCCTTTTGAAGGGAGGACAAAAAATATGTCACCCTTTTTAGGGATTAATTATAAGCCTTCCCTCTGGTTAGAGGCAAATTGATAAGCGTTATTTGAGGCCATTTGAAACTTGGTTAAACTATACTAAAACCTCCCTTATGCCCCCCCCCCCCTTTAAGAGAATGCTTTTAGCCGAATAAGGCTTCAAATACCCAACTTTGGTCGGTTTATTATGTTCAAAATATTTTTCATTAAAACTTTTATTTCCCCTTACCTGGTGAATCCTGAAGAGGCAGAGTGCCACGACGTGGGCGCACCACGAGTTGTTTCCGCAGGTGCAGCTACATGAAGTGACGCGACGTCGGTCGAACATCACCGCCACGTTAAACGCACTCTTGGCCTGCGACAGGCTCTGCGGCGGCACCACCGTCGCACTCAGGTGGAAGCCTGCAAAGACAAGGAACAATCAATGTAGAGCAGTTTTATGATGTTTATTTATAAAAGATACCGATGGTGGCCAAGCAATGCTCGAATTACAGGGTTGCCACCGACAAGGTAGTTTTAAATTCCCTGACTTTTCCCTAACGTTATATAAAATTTCCCTGACAATTGCAATATAAACCCAATGTTTTTAAATGTCCCTCAACTATGAATATGCACTCTTTTGTAAAGTTATCTTCTACTTAGCGAGTGATCATTATTTAACAAGAGGGGTTTTGTGTATTGCGTGCGCGCAAAAAATTGACCCCCTCCTTTTTGAAGATTTAGATATTTTTCTCTCTTAAAATCATAGTAAAATACAGGCTTTTTTCAGGTAGAACAGGTGACTTTTTTGGTATTTCAAAGATTTTCCCTGACAAAATATTATTTTCCCTGACATTTTCAGAAGATATCATATTCCCTGACATTTTGCCAAAATTCTGAAATTCCCTGACATTTCCCTTGTCTGGAACGAAAAATATTTTCCCTGACATTTTCCCTGACAGTGGCAACCCTGAATTAGACTACCAGGGTACCTACAATATTCAAGAAATGGCAATAAAATGTGAAGATGTTTAGAGTAATTTCTACTAGTTATGAGCGCCTGGTGGAGTGGGCCTGACGCAGAGAGCTGCATAGGAAACAGCAGATGACTTTCTACTAATTATGAGCGCCTTCTGGAGTGGGCACCTCGTTCAGAGGTCGCACCTTCTTAATCCCCATGTTTGCATTAGGTGTCAGATGCCTTGACGGACGGTGGACCATTGAAGCCTGTGACTACACTCGTGCGGTCTACTTATTTAGTTATTTATCTTTTTACAATAACTTTACTCTAAAGACCACAATAAACGATAAACAATAATAATGATTATCAAGAGTAAGAGAGAGTAACTGTCTCCTCCCTGTGATAAAACCTTGAAAAAATTATAATGCTTTGTTTCCTGTATTCCAGGTAATAAGCGTACAGCGTGCTAAACAGATATTACGGACACATTCTAGAGCTTAATTGGGCTTTGATATTTTGGTTGGTGTGCGCTTATTACCGTAAAACCCCGCTTATCCTTAGCACTGCCATAGCGGGCCAATGTGTATAGTAAAAAGGGCCCTCTGAAAGCCAAGATTTTGCGTTTGCATTGGAAACAATACGCTATGGCAGTGCACCTCCAGAAAGTACTGGCAGTCCTAAGGATATAAGGCCGATTTTATTTTGGCGTTTTTTTTCCCGTACAAAGGCGAAAAGTTATTTTAAGGCCCTTGTTATGCTGGAGGACCGTTCAGTATCTAAATTTAAAGAGAAAAACAACGACAAAAAAAAAACTATTAAAATAATTTGATGCAGCAGAGTTACTTTAATACTATGGCAAGGGCATGGCGCATTAATGGACTATGCCGTCCTATAATAAAGGATTAAGTTCATTTTCTTACTTTGCACTTTTAGCCAGGACAAGCAGGTATACAGTCTTAAGCACGAGGAAATGTGACCCTGGAATCTGGGGAGATGCTTTCACTTGTGATTGGTAAACCAAGTTAAGAATCATGCCTACCCAATCTTTTCACTCGATATACACATACAACTCGACCTCCGACATACATTATTTAATAGTGCAACACATTTAAGTCACAATTTGCAGATGTAGTTAAGCTCTTTATTGTGTGAGGGGTCAGGTGGGCCGGGGTTGGATTTCACATTTTGCTACCTTTACAGCTCCTTGAGAGACCCGGAGTAGCATCAATCTGCCAACAAGTGGGGCGTGGAGGACCTTAAAGGTATACACCAGGGTCTACACATACGGCACCTGGTGGCAAAAAATGAAACTACCTAAAACCATGCTAAAAACATATCTCCCATTTGCATATCATATAACCCACATTTACTAACCCTCTAAATGCCTCCCTATGGCATTCTACACATCTTGTCACGGGTTTTCTCTGCTTTGAAAAGCTGTGCCCTAAGCTATCATAGGTGTCTAGACTGACTAGAAAATATTTGAATAAATCCCAAACTGTTTTTATTTATCAATGAATCACTTGTTGTTGTTTTTTGTAAAATGTATCTTTTGATCCTATGTACAGATGACTACGGTTTTGATTACAAAATGTTGGCCAATTTATTGTCTGTGTTGCAAAATGTAGAGAAAATAGCATTATTCTAATTTTGAGTTTTTTCTCTATATCAATCACGGCTCTTTGGTTTCACCTATGACTACTCATTTTCATTGATTGATTATGTTGCATATAATCCCCTCTAAAGATCTGAGAAGTTTGGTTGAGATATTATGGGTCAATCTTTCAAAAATTTGAAAAACATTGAAAAAATAGGGGTTTACCCATACGCGGTCATAGTTAAGGGTGTCCTATCTTCAAATGTCTATATATCAAAATCTAGCACTTTGAGGTATTGATTTCTTTGCTTCTATTACATCACCATATATTAAACTAATATAATCCCAAATGATTAAGAGATATTATGGGTAGATCAGAATTGACCGAACCCTGGTGTATACCTTGAAAACCTCGCATATAGGCCGCGGCTAGTATGCAAGTCAGATTGCCGGTGCGGCTTATAGATTCACGACAAAGTCAGGGTGTGACTGTGGCTTATACGCAAGTTTTTATAATTAAACCATGGCGGAGGGCTAAGACAAAGGAATTCACACCTTGGTTATCTCCATTTAGACTTACATAACCTTACAGCCGTGGTTTAAAACAGATAGACAATGGTAATGTTAGGTCTATAAGGGTGCCAGCCAGTTTACTGTGGTTATTTTGAGTTAGCCTGTCATAACCATCTATCTATTACGTATTCTACAGTACTAAATGAACAATCTTCAGGTGCCCTGTTTGGCTTATAATATTTGTCAAAGTTGGAGTGCGGCTTGTACAAGAGTTACTAAGGCATATACGGGAGGTTTTACGGTAGCCTTTATAGATGGTGTACCACAGTGAGGCAGGACTTGTGGTTACGGGACTACTCTCGTTCCCAGATCCTTCCAAAGGAAGGCTCTGGTAACAGCCAAATCACCTTGAACTTTGGATTTTGCCCGGTCTGGGCAACCCCTGCTGGTAGGCTGGAACCAGTGGGCAGGAACCAGAATGTATGATGGTAGTTTTAGGTAGTTTTACCATCAGCCTTTCTGGTTCCATTTCCTGTTCCTGTTCGCTGGTTCTAGCCTACCAGCAGGGGTTGCTCAGACCCAGCAAAATCCCAACCCAGACCCCAGGTGCGGGTTATACAGTCTAGATGCGACTTATGTGTAGTACGAGAGACTTTATTGTATTATCTTTCTATATCAAATAGACTGTAAAGACAGCCAATGCGTCTACTGGTATGTTTCCCCCCCTAAATATATTAATGTTATTAATGTTATTTTAATAGGTTTAGCAAGAAAAACCCTCTGGTTATATGATCGAAGTGGATAAATTACTGTTGCTTGGATAATTAATTGCGTCCGGCTTTCGGGGAATAGAAACCATAAACTAAATGTGCTAAGGGTCACTCTTGTTAGTCGTGTGTCAATTATATAGACAGCCCGAGGCCATCTTACTTTATAGCGTTAAAACATGACGACAACGCGCTGACGGCAGACGAGCCACTGCTGATAATTACTGCGTTTTTCAACGACAGTTTCAATTAGACACAAAATACACATCTGTATAACGACCTTTCATTTCCTAGACATCATTCTTTTTGGAGAGGGTAGCACCTAGACTCGCACTACAGTACATTTTTTCAAGCCACATTGGCGAAAGACTTCCGTTCATTTTTATTTCGTCAATTCCTAACAGATTTTGCCCGATATTTAGCTAGAATAGTCCGAGGTGCGATTCTGGGAAATCAAAATCCTGCAACGGGTTGCAAATTACGTGTCTGCGCCCTTTTTCCGTTTTTTCTCCGCTGTGTAATCTTTTGCCCCCCCCCCCCCCCCCCAGGTGTGGGTTGGGATTTGTCACTCCCCCCCCCCCCCCCGTCTGTCAAGGGCTCAAAATGTTTATCCAGCCTCCTGTTGTTCAAATTTGACAAAAGGTAAACACAATCATGTTCGTAGGCCACAACAAAAAAAGTTGGTCAATGGATTTCACTTTTCGAAAAAGTTTAATTTTTTTTTTACCCTGCCTTCGACAAACCCATAACAAAAAAAAAATTATTTGGCTGATTTGGGGTCAGAAAGAAGTTGAAAAATGAATTTCCATTTGCGTAAATAAGGTGCGCGAAATCCATCGACCACTTTTATTTTTTGGTCTGGTCTTAGCATTGGTTGAGCGCTGTGTGGAGCAGGTAGGTAGGAGTCACTCACCGATCTGCAGAGCGTCCCGCACGGCCCGGGCCTTGTAGAGGTGGTCTCCCTTGTTAAACTCGTCCGCACTCCCGTTAGACAAACACGAGTATAACCTGAAACACACAACACAACATGGTCAGTTCCTGCAGCATTATGTACATGTAAGACACTTAGATAACTCTTCTGTTAGGCCAAATTAAAAAAAAAGGGTCGTTTCAGGTCACCCGACCGACCCTAGCAAAACCGGGCCGACCCTACGTTTTTTTTATGCAATTTCGAAGAAAATTTCATATTTTTACACTTTTTGGGTCATTTTAAGAATTTCCACGGAGGATGGCTAGTACTTTCATGTTTAAAAAAAAAAAAAAAAAAAATCTGACCTACCGACCCTAGTCTTTCTGCCAATGTTACCTTAAACATACCTTTTATTTTTTTTGGCCTTAGCCCTTAAGGACGGCACAATGCCTAAATGCATCATGACTTTGGTCGTCTTGATACATGAGTACATCATGCTGATCCCTCAGGGTTAATACATTTATACACATGAAGGGTCAACATTATAGACCCGCAAGGCCTACGGTATATCCATGCATCATGACGACCAAGGGTGTAACACTTTGCAGCCAGTTGGGGATTGAAGTACCAATGAAGTAAGGGCTAGTACTGTCAATGTAAATTATTTCACAATGTACATATTTTTTTGCATATTTCTCGGATGGATTTCAAAATCCGCAAAAGTGTGTACAGCGCTAATATTAATCAAGAATTAAGATTAAAATGTCAAATCTCAGAAATGCATGAGTTTAAATCCGCGGGAAACTGTGTTTTGGGGGAAATGTGTGAAAATGTATACGCGCAATGCTTACAGTAATATCCCGCGACTAAAATGGCAAACAGAGGGCAGGATTCTCAGGTAGACTAGATAGCAAAGAGTAATACGATGAACACAAAATACTGGGGTATTAACTTTTTAAAGGCCACATGGTGCTTTAATGCTCTTCCCTTTGTTGGGATGACGCATGAGTAGACTGACCACGGCTGCATTTATAGATCATATACCAAACCTTTAAGGGTGCATCAACCCAGTAAGCCCGGCATAATGCTTGAATGCAGCACTGCTAAGGGGTGTAATACATTAAAGCTCTATGCCATCAGTGTTGCAGAAAACTTTTTCTCAACGCAGGCCAAGGTGGCCTGCGTCTTGGCATCTTACGCAGGCCATTTCCTTTTCACACAGGCCATTTGAATTTTAATATTTCAAGGTAACTTCATGATTCATAAACCTCATTATATCTTGTTTTGTATTAAAGAAATTGAAAAAAATATTTAATGCAAAACAACTCTACAAATATGGCCCTATCTTTGCTTCTAATTGGCTGATTTGAAGAATTCTTTCACCATTAGGAAGCTGAGATCATGGCAGGCCATTCTGGCCTGCGTCCTAAGGCCCTACGCCGGTCATTAAGATTTTACGCCAGCAAAAGCCGGCGTTATTTCGGCAACACTGACTATCCAGCCCTTAAAGGGTTAACCTGCTCTGAGCAGCCCTATACCTTATCTGGGGGGACGTGACCGAGATTCTGCCCCTCATTGAGTCTTTATTATTCATGTTCCTGCAGCCCGGTGGCTGCGGCCCCGGAACATGCATTAACAATGGCCTCCCACCTGTTCCCCCTAGAAGTCTACGTACCGCTCACAGCGGTCGGAGCACGGCCGTCTGGTCTCGAGTTGGCAGAGTACAGTGTTGCCGAAATCACGCCGACACGCTGTCAAAAGCTGGCGTAGACAGGGTTCCCACTATTTAACTTTTAACTGACAAATAACCCTTTCAACGGAAGTTTAGTACGGTTATTTCCACGTGTAACCCTCGTTCGCGTGACTGGATCCAGAAATTTTGCAAAATCTTGGATGTCCAATTGTTCATTCTGGCGTCTCTTGTAATATTTTGAAAACTTTGCTAAGAACATTTTTTTAACTGACTTTTTCAAAATCTAGAAAATCACTGGCAATATATGGCAATTTCTTTTTTAACTGACATTTTACTGACTTTTAAAGCAAAAAAAGACAAAACTGACTTTTAACTGACGGGTGGGAACCCTGGTAAAATCTTAATGGCCAGCGTAAGCCCTATAGACGATCCCAGCCATGATCCCAGCTTCTTACAGTCAACTTTTCAAATACTCCAATTATTAGTGCAGTTAGGGCCATATTTATAATACCGTAAAACCTCGCTTATAAGTCGACCTCACTTATAGGTCGAATTGGAATTTTGAGGGAAAAAATCGACTTATCGGAAAAAGCTTTCACTTTTTGGAAAACCTCACTTATAGGTCGAATTGGAGTTTGAGATTTTTTGAGGGGGCCACACCCCAACCCAGACCCCCCATGACCACTCTTTTCCTATAGCCAAAGTGAGTAATAGTCATGACATTCTGTCCTAAAGATGACTCCCAACATGTGGTGTGATGAAATAAGCCTTACATGAAAAAACAATGCCCTAAAAAGTGTGTATTTTACAGCATTAAAATTAACCTATTTTGGGTCCCTAAATAATTTAACTTTTTATCAAAACCTCACTTATAGGTCGAATTGGACTTGAGAGGTGAAAATTCGACCTATAGCAAAAATAAATTCCAAATAAAAATCGACCTATAAGCGAGGTTTTACGGTATCTTTAGACTTAAAACATTTTGCAATTGATTTTATTGTCGTCATGATGCACCGATGCATCCCGGTGAGTAACTCGCCAGTGCTGCATTGGTGCATCATGCTGACCCCTAAGGAGTGTCTCAACCCCGAAGGGTCAGCATGATGCTTGAATGGAGCACTGGCGACCTACTCGCCAGGACTATATTCAAGTATTGTGACATGATGCATTAAAGTGGCCCTAAAAGGGTTAGTAGTGTTAGATGGGGTCCGGCCCCTTACCTGATGTCCTCTTCATTCTCTGCGAAGCTCCAGAAGGCGATCCTGAGCTGGAGCTGCTCCGGTATGGGAGGGTAGAAGTGCTCCACCACCTCAAAGGGGATGTGGTAGGCCACCGCCTGCGACCCCAGCTCCACCAGCGACGGCACCGGACCTGCAGAACACAAGGGTGGAGAAATGAGTAAGTAAGTAAGTAAAGTAAGTAAAGTAATTAAGTAAGTAAGTAAGTAAGCAAGTAAGTAAGGGTAAGACAAAAATTTAAAACACAGTTGAAACACAGGAGGAAGAGTTAATACACTGTAACAATATATGGGGGGGGGGGGGTCATGAAAATGACCCTAAAATGATGTCAAAAAAACTTGAGGTGTATAAATTGAAGCCCCTGAATAAAGGTCCTCTACAGGTCAATTGAAGGAAATTGAAACAAGGGAAAAAATTGAAAATATATCATGCCCTTGGTCGTCATGATGCAGGAATGCAGCCCTGGTGAGTAACTCACCAGTGCTGCATTCAAGCATCATGACGACACTGCGGGCATGAGATACTCCTTCAGGGTCGGCATAATGGACCAATGAGTTAACCCATTCATACTTGTTTCGGCTATTTCTTTAGGGAATATTTGGGGTAACAAGGAGTGGATTTTCGCCATCATTTATCCATGCCGTTCCCCGTCTCCCGCCACAAGATCTACCCCTTCCCTCCCAGCATATTAAAAAAAATATATATCCGGCCAACTACTAATACCGGTATGTATGATAAAGCATCGACATTTTTGCTAAACAGCCCTGATACTGTTCCCCCCCCCCTCTCACTCTCAAGAACGATGCAAAGTTTTGGTCTCCCCACCTTGAGGGGTCCACACCTAGTGTTTCAGGACGGCATGATGTCATCATGATGCATGAATGCAGCCTTGGCAAGTAACTTGCCACTGCTGCATTCAAGCATCATTCCGACCTTATGAAGCTGAGACACTCCTGAAGGGTCGACATGATGCACCAATGCAGCACCGGCGACATGATGCACTAATGCAGCCCTGCCGAGTAGCTCGCTGGTGCTGATTTGGTGCATCATGCTGACCCTTCTGGAGTGTCTCAAGTCAACCCAGTAGGATCGGCATGATGCTTGAACACCGCGAGCTACTTGCCAGGGCTGCATTCATGCATCATGACGACCAAAGATATGATGCATTAAGGCATCATGTCGTCTTTAAAGGGTTAAGGGTATCAATCGATGTGTGGCAGAGTAATGTCATTAATAACGTATGTGTGTGTGTGTGTGTGGGGGGGGGGGGGGGGGGGGTTATGGCAGGAATGGGGAACATGCACGCAGCATGCACGTGTAGGGGTCAGATCCCGCTCACTGAACCCATCTACTAAGGCCAAAAAAAAAAGTTTGTTCCAGGTAACATGGGCAGAAAATGAAGGGTCGGTAGGTCTGATTTTTTTTTTAAACTTTTTTTTTTAAACATGAAAGTACTAGCTGGCCTCTCCGAAGTCCTTAAAATTGACCGAGAAAGGGTAAAAATATGGAAATTTCTTCAAATTGCATGAAAAAACGTAGGGTCGGCGCTGTTTTGATAGGGTCGGTCGGGTGACCTGAAACAAACCTCTTTTTTTTGCCTAATGTACAGCGCAGTCAAGTTGTCGGAAGGGGAAGTAGCTCAGTCTTGTATTTGAGGGTCATGGGTTTGAGTCCCGCTTTCTCCAGATGACTTTTCCGCACCAGTATGTCCACTCCCTCACAGTGGACCCATATACAGTCCTATACTGTGAATTCTCGCGTAGAAGCTGAGGCTTGTACGGGAGTCAGAACCCCAGTGCGGTCTATAAGATCCTCCCAAGGTGGGGGTGAGGCTTCTACGAGGTGTTTTTTTGCTAGTATAGTACAGTACAGTAAATTAGCAATATTCCGACCTCATATGCGGCTTATATGATTCTCCTAAGATAGGGGTGCGGCCTGTACGAAAGCTTATACATGAGAATGTACTGTACACTTTCACCCCAAAAGAATAATTCCAGGTTCTACCTTGCAAAACAGGGACTTTTTTTTTCAAATTTCCGGAAAACTTAACACATTTTAAAGTAAGGTCGGTATGAAGGCGTGTGTGTGGCGTGTGTGTGGAGGGAGGTAGGTGCACGATTTGGATCCCTTATTAACCACCATGGCAATTTTAGCAGTTGCCATGACAACCTAATACCCCTCACGTCATGCGGCCATCCACGGCAAATTTGAAACATGTCCGGTGCAACCACCCCCCCCCCCCCCCCCTGTCCGCTACTCTGCAACCTAACATGGCACCAGTCTCCCATCCCTACACTTTGGTATGGTCTGGGAGCAGGGCTGCATTTCACTTTTGCACCAGTTTGGTGGCGCAAAAGAGTGTATTGGGGAATATACTTCCAACTACAGACAGATTCTTATCTAATTATAAGGGGTAATTAATTTTGGTGGGGTCTACTGTGTGATAAACACCTATACTTGAAAGGGGTAATTAAAATATGTGTATTGGGGTTAGATGGCAGCCTGCTCCCAGGCTATCCCAATAGGACAGACGGTGGCCGAGGCTGCACGGCGCCAGTCGCTGAGGTACATCAATTACATCTCTGTACTCGTACGGCCATCTTTATCTACCAGTGGCAGCAGTGGATATATTTCAGACTATTTGCTTCGTATCTCGACATGTGTTTTTGCAGAAATGCCACTCAGTCGTCGACAAAAAGTAAGAAGTATTAAGTCTTTGTGCATTTCGGTAGGGATGTAACGTAATTTGATACAGAAATTGTTGCAAAAAAGTAGGAAAAGTGGCATCTCTAAATCTCATACTAAGAGTACCTAAAATGTAAGAATTCCCTTCATTCCTATCAAAGTGTGCATGTCGTTAAACTGCACAGCAGTAGAAAAATACACTTGTCATTAGAGCAGTGTAAATGGTGTCGTGTAATGGTCTGTAGACATCTCCATAGGGCTTAGAAAATGACTTATTCTATAATTCATACGCGCCCAATCTGTTTGTCACTACTCTGTTACTTACTCTACCTGGTCATTTCTTCTTTTGTACATGTGTAGTCTGACCGTGTTAGTTGTGTATATGTCGTCCTGTATCGTGTATCGCCACTTATCATTATTTCTCTACTCATATTTCATTCTTTACACTGTCTTAACTTGTGTGCACTTGTCGAAACTGATAATGTCTGATATTTTTGATTATTATTGTTCTTCAACCTACCACTTTTCTGTATATTGTGAGAGGATCAATATATCTCCATTCAAAACGTAAAAAAAGTCATGTGGAAATGTACCTGTTTCTCACCTTGTCCACACTTTTTACATCGGGACCAGTTTCTCACCTCGACTTGCTGCTTCCGTCACACAGGTGAGCTTAGGGCAGGTGCGAAAAGGAGCGTGACTACCTGTAGTGTCCATTTTTAAAATTTAATTCCTGAATGATACTCTTAGCCCTTTGATGGCGACCCACTGATTTATTTGTGCTATTCACTTTGTCGTTGAATTGTTTATTCGCAACAACAAGTACCGTAAATTCCCGCATATTACTTGCATCTCGCATACAACCCGCACAGGGGAATCCTATAACCCGTTTTTTGAATTTGAAAATTTGAATATTAGTACTGTTTTATAGTTATAAAAACCCTCGTATACAGGCATGTTTGGTATCAAATGAAAGCTGAGTTTGGTTCGTGTACAACCCGCGGGTAGTACGCGGGAATTTATGGTAACAACGATTTTCAGCTACAAAATTGATTTCGACTAAAAAAAGTTGCTCTCAGGCAATGGCAACGTACAGACCTTAAAGGTTTGAACAGCAGAAACCGGACTTTGAGAAAAATAATCTAAATAGTTTTCTATTAAACCTAAGGGAGTGCTCATTTTTTAACAACAGGGGAGGGGGGTTAAAAATTTCGACCCCTGTAGGGGGGGGGGGGGGTGAAAGAATTTTGCAAGCTCCGCGCGCAATCTCACCGCCCCCCCCCCCTGTTAAAAAATGAGCACTCCCTAAATGCATTTCATGGTACTTCCGCTTATCTCCCACGGTTTGTACCCCATGCCCTGTACTGCATGTTACAATCACATGCTTCAGTGCAACTTCCTGTTCAATTCTCCCATTTCAACAAAACAAAACAAAAAAAGACATTTAGTCCTGATTTGCCGGTCGGGCGGTATAAAGGTACCACATACCAGGTGTGTCCGCGGCACGTGGCCGGGACCGGGACGCCGCGCCGCGCGGTCGGGGTCACATTATTTCATGTAGGTGTAATAACCCATTAAGGATCGCATAGTGCTTTAATATGCTCTACTCTTTATTGTCATCATGCATGAATGCAACTCTGGTGAGCAACCTGACTGCATTCAAGCATCACGCCGACCATACAGGGTTGATACATGTATTCCTGAAGGGTCGTCATGATACATGAATGCAACCCTGGTGAGTAACTCGCCCGGGCTGTATTTACGTATCATGTCGACAAAGGGCACAGCACATTAAAGCCCTTAGAGTGTTAAGTTGCTGCACCTAGCGACACCTGGTTTATGGGAGTGTACTAACATGTCCCGGTGAATCATGAGTACAATCACCTCCAGTGGGCCCCACTCACCGTAACGTTATAACCACCCACGACTGGGGCCCTTGATGGGGGGGTCCCCATGTCGCATGTGGATTTTAAGAAATGACCATGTCGCCTGTCTATGTCGCTAAATAATGCTCATGTCGCATGTCGATTTTAAGAACTGTCCATGTCCCATGTCACTATCTTTTAAAGCCTCATGTCACATGTCACTATGCCTCATGTCGCATGTCGATTTTAAGAAATGCCCATGTCGCCATATCGAATTTAGGGGTCTAGAGCCATACAACTGGGGAGCCTACCATTCTGAGCGTGTTGCTGTGTCACTTTTTAGGAGGGACAGCGTGCCACTGCATCATTTTTTTATGTATATAGGAACTCATAGGAAAAACTTCTCTGGGTCAAATTTTATCCCCAATTTAGCCGTGTCCGTCGAATTTTAAAAGGGCCGTGCCGCCCGTATCGAATTTTACCAATGTAGAGGCACATTCTCAACGCCGCATGAAACTACTTTTGTAGATCTATCTCTGTCTTGCGAAAACTATGCGGTGGTTAGAAAACCTTCGCGCAAATCTACCATACATTCCCGCATCTAACCCCCGAGATCTATGAGAAACAGAATCCCAGTGCGGCTTGTAGGATTGTCCAAAAAAGTTCAGGTGCGGCTTATACAAGTTTTTATTTAAGTACAGTCGTGTGCTGTCTTAAGTAGAGATTTTTAGACCTCAGGCGCGGAACTGCGGGTATACAATATTCTCAACGTCCAGATGCGGGTTATACGCTTTAATACGCAAGATGTGGGTTCTACGTGAGGTTTTACGGTACTTCTGGTTACGTAATGAAATAGTGAAATCACATTAGCTCTTTGTCCCGGGATTAACACCCAGATTAGACACCAATCTAGCCCTGACAGCCGACATGCAGGCTAAATATAGAGAGGCCTGGGAGAACGCATTAACCCTTTAATGGGGGCTTAGTGCTTTGAATTGGGTTGATAAGAGTACTAATGGGTTGTCATGATGCATGAATGCAGCACTGGTGTGTCACTCACCAGTGCTGCATTCATGCATCATGTCAAATGGCATATGACAATGAAGCATTATGCGGTCCATAACCCTTTAAAGGCCCAGCGCCCCTATATATATAGAGCTGAGTACCTGTCCCGACTGCACTCTGACTGTTACTGCACGTGCAGTAAGAACTGCGGGTTTAAAGGCCCAGCACCCCTATATATAGAGCTGAGTACCTGTCCCGACTGCACTCTGACTGTGACTGCACGTGCAGTAAGAACTGCGGGTTTAAAGGCCCAGCACCCCTATATATAGAGCTGAGTACCTGTCCCGACTGCACTCTGACTGTGACTGCACGTGCAGTAAGAACTGCGGGTTTAAAGGCCCAGCACCCCTATATATAGAGCTGAGTACCTGTCCCGACTGCACTCTGACTGTGACTGCACGTGCAGTAAGAACTGCGGGTTTAAGGATGGCTTAATGCATCCTTTGCTTGGTCGTTATGATGCTTGAATGCAGCCCCGGTGAGTGGCTCACCAGGGCTGCATTCAAGCATCATGCAGACCTTATGGGGTTAGGGCATGATGTACCGCTGAGTCTTACCGAGACTGCATTGGCACATCATGACAACAAATGTCATCCCTGAAGGGTTAAAGAGTTGTAGTTAGGCCACTCAAAAAAATAAAATGGTTTCTCATCACCGCGCGCATCATAAAAATCCGGTTTTGAGGGAACTTTTTTTTTTTCATTGCCAAATTTTTATGGAAAACCTGATAAAAATGAGCAAAATTGGTCGTATTTGGTATCAAATTAAAGCTTATAATGCCAGCAATGCAGTGGTATAGACAAAACTTACATTTTCTCCACTTTTAAAGATCAATTAATTCTTTACCAATAAAATCTGAATTTTGGTCACAATAAACGTAAATTCTCCTACTCGTTTTGGCCTGCGAGTAAAAAAAAAAGATTAAAAAAAAAAAGTCTCCCTCATCCGATTTCTCAGACCTTGGTGATGAGAAACCCCCTTTTTTTTGAGTGGCCTTACAGAGTGCACTGCCCAGGTGTACCGAGTAGCAGGCGGGCCGCCTTGAGGCTACCTCCGTTCTCCGTAACGACCTCCTGCTTCTCAGTACTAAGTACTAAGGCCGAAACAAAAACACGCGTGGTTGTGCCTCTACATGGGTAAAATTCGACAGGGGCAACATGGCCTTTTGATAAACAACAGACCTCTTATAACGCCCCAGTATATTCTGTTTCCATAAAAATCGACACATTGACGCGGCCCTTTAGCTAAAAATCGACACGGTGACATGGTCAAAAGTATGGGTCTCACAATCTCACGAAATATCCTAGATTTTCTTTCCATGTTATATATTATATATACCTGAAGCACACTTCTCTAAGTGGCCTAATTGCCATGTAATTAACTGACCACGACACTGCTAGTATTAAGGAGAAAGGATTGTTATTTTTGTCCTCTCCCCTAGTTCTGTCATGTTCAGTAATTGGGTCAGTTAATCAATCAGTGCTCGGTAAAGGTCTTGCCGGTGCAGAATTCAGGAATATATTGACCCCATTTTGTCGGCATGGTGCATGGATGAGTTAGTCATCAGTGCTGCATTCACACATCATGACGACCAGTACTGTATTCGACCTAATAAGCGCCCTCCCCCTAATAAGCGCCCCCCCCCCTTTTTTTCAGATTTTTCCACATTTTAAACATTTTTCTCATAGTTCCTCCGATTTTGTTAGTGTTTTTCCAACATTTATGTGAGATGGAGCACGTCATACCTGTACAGGTTTAAGGATGGTCAATGCCTTGATGTAAAAGTAGCTAGATAGGCATCATATTGACCCACCTTAAGGTGAAGCCAAGTGTGAAGGCATTGGGGTGATTAGAGCCTTGTAGAGGTCACTGAGAAGGGCCAATAGGGGGCGCATATTATAACGAATATTTGAGGTCGATTTTTCCACTAAAAATAGTATTTTAAGCGCCCCGTGCGCTTATTACATCGAATTCAATATAGCACATGAAAGGACTGTGCGGCCCTTGCAGGGTTACCGGAGCACCTGTGGTGCCGATGTATGACAAGTCCTAACATGGTCTGGTTATCATGTGGACTGAGGTCAATGTCAGTTTGTTCACACCTAAATAGTAATACGTGTACCACCCCCCCCCCCCCCCCCAGGACTCTCCCTGGTCACCAGGAGAGGACCAGGCCCCTGTGTGCACCTGGAGTACATGTATTACTCATACCGTAAAGGCACTAGAAATCTAGAAGCTATGGTAAAATGTGCAATTTGATGAATTTTGGTGTTCTGGTCTGATGAAGTCACTCATGAAGATAAACCCACCCCAGATATATATGGAAATACATTTCTCATGGGAAGAAATCCGAGAGATCTACTTATAAATTTCAATTCAATTTTCAAGGTTTTTATTCGGTCCTAGGAAAGGTACAATCATCTTATTCAGTTGGTCTTCCCTGTATATACCCAGGGGGGTTGACCTTAGATGCAAAATTATGACCCATCAGTACACAGATAGCTAAAGAATATGATTTATATAGAATTTTGCATCCCATCTTCACAACAACGTAGTTAACACTGTAATACATAGCCAACAATGAAAATTTCAACATCGCCTTTTACCTATCTATCTAACAGTAATTTCGTAATGTTATCTTTCAACCTGACATACACCATTTATACATACGTTATTTAGGGGAATTAAGGAGTGTTCATTTTATTAACAACAGGAGGGGGGCGGATAATTTAATTGTGCCCCAATATTTAACACTGGGAATGTTAGACACTGATTGTACGGTAGAATCCATGTGTGTATATAATGCTCAGGGGACACCCTCTTCTCAAAGCAGTGTTGAAGACGTCACACAACTTAGCCTAAAAAAAAAAAGTTGTGTTCCGGTATCCCGACCGACCCTCCGCTTTTGGGGCCGACCCTAAATTTTTTTGACATTTTTATAACTTTTAAGTAATTTTAGGACATTTTTGGTGTTTTTACTACTAAAATTCACCTTTTTACCAAAAAGATTTTTTTTTTAAATCAAAAAAATCCGACCTACCGACCCTCTTTTGTTTCAGCCATGTTACCGGAACTCAACTTTTTTTTTTAGGCCCTATTTGAAAGTGACCAAACTTAAAAATACTTAAAATGTTCAATTGAGGTCCCTAAATCAAAGTCTTCCATAAGTTTTTGCGACATAAAAAAATTGAAATCAGGGGAAAACTTGTAGACTTCCATCCCTGAATTTAATAGTTGAGCCTCTTTTGAGAAGCACCTATACGGGACTAGCACATTCTGGTACAGTACTTCAGGTAGTCAGGGGCTAAATTCTATCTCCTTATCAGGCTAATCCCCTCTCCTCACACCTAGAACAAAGGTGCTGATAAGAAATTCTCCCATGATGCACGGCTCTGGAGTCGGGGGCCTAACCACAATGCATCGCTCTGAGCCAAGAAGCCGGCCCCCATAGCCTAATGCGCTAGTCCCGTATATCTTGATGGACTGTGTTGTGTGTATGTAGTCCCAGCTGTTCCCGTCTGTCCCCGGGTATGAAGTGGGCCACCACCGTGCACAGAGCTATCATTATATATGTGGAATATGGGCAGGTTATTACAGGTAATAGGCTGCACAACACATGGCATATATCAATAGACGGCTAGAAAGGAGCTTGGTGGTGTTCCTTTTTACTTTTTTTTTTACTCTGATTTTGCAAAGTGCCATCCCCTTCGCTCAATAAAAAGACACACATACATAGGGTTGATTATTGCCCCCCCCCCTACCTCCCCAACAATAAAAGAATATGTTGTCCTGCCCCCTCTCACCATGGGCCTCTATATACTATATAGTAATGATCACCTGCAATATCCACCAAGGCCCCCCCAGCAATAAAGGACTACCGTAAGATCCTTGCGTAAAACCGCAGCTAGTCCCTAGTATGAGAGTCAGATCACCAGTGTGGCTTATAAGATCGGCCCAAATTCGAGGTGTTGCATATACGCGAGTTTTATAAGTACACTACAGTACTAGATTAGACATTTTCAGACCTTCTATGAGGCTAATATTACTTATAGGATTTGTCAAAGTTAGGCGTGCAGCTTTATTCGCAGGTTAGGCTCATACATGAGAATTTACGGTGTCCCCTAGTAGGGTGCAGTAGTGACTACCATAAAACCTTGCATACTTGCCGTGGCTTCTACGCGAGTCAGATCGACAGTGCGGTTTATACGCAAGTTTCTGCTACTAAAGCACAGTACTAAATTAACCATAATCAAATCGCCAATACGGCTTATAGGATTGGCAAAAAGTCGGGGTGCGGCTTATATGCAAGTTAGGCTTATACATGAGGTTTTACGGTAGTTTGGCTGCATCCCTACTTGACATAATATACTCAGCTGTCAGACAAGTACAGCAATTTGTCTCAAGTCTCATCGACAAAAAAACACTACTCACTGATCTAATCTTACCAGTCAGACGACTGCATTATTGTATATTGTCAGTCTGTCTGAGGCGACCCTAACTGCTAGTTCATGAGACACTACCGTACATCTCTGCATATGACCCGCATCTCGCATGATCCACACCCAGACTTTGGTTGGACCCGATTTCCCACACCCGATCTGGGTTCGGAAAGTTGCTACTGTAGCAAAAACTTCTTGTATTACCCACACCTAAAATTTGAGAATGTTGAGATGCATTAAAACACTAGTGTAAAACCTTGCGTATTAGCTGCCGATCCTGTGGGGTTCAGACACCCGGGGGCGGGGGGGGGGGGGTGTCTGACTCCGTACTAACCTAGTCAATTTGGAATAGACGGTACATACACCCTGCTCTAATCACTGTGGGTCCTGCTATGTGTCAGGCCTAGTGTGAACAGAAGGTTTGTCTTATAAACCACTGGTTTACTAACATATGAGCAACAAACAGGCACATATCTGAGTGAATATGGAAAGCTAAGTGTCTAGAGATGGAACCTTCTTTGGCCCTGTAAACCTTTTACTTTGTCCGTAATGAGGTCCTGTAGTTCATCCAAAGTCAAAACATGGGGATCTCCTTGGCTGGCTCCCTGCTAGTTATTACTAACCGTGGTCGCTTGTATGTCAGGTTTTACAATATGCGGCCCTATAAGAGTTACCCCAGTTGAGATGAAGATCTGGGTTTATGTCCTACCCATGTCAAACATTCAGCAAACAGACCATGACAGGGCCTTAGCCTACTTGGGAATGGATTAAAATTACACCTAATTGTTGCCCGTATTGTATCTTCGGGAGTTTCACTTCTGTTTCAAATGTACTGTTCAACATGTGGCATTGTGGGATTGACGTGAATCAGAACCATGGGGCGGGTTATATAACATATGGCCTCAAAGTCTAGGAGCATATTATACGCTTGGTATTACGATAATAGTAATTCATAAATTATTTCGTATTACCTGCGAGTTGTAACTTTAAAAGAAGTAAGATTAGGGGCGTGCGAGGTATTATCATATATTAATATTCTGTATTACTGTGCAGCTCCGGCTTATAATGAAGGGCCAGAACCTTTAGCACGCATGATTACTGCCCTCCTAGACGTGTTATGGAGGAAGATCAATCTTTATCGATGATTGTACTCAAGTCTAGGCCAAATAAACAAATATTGAACTTGAACTTGAACTTGCTTTAATTTGATACCAAATATATGGTGTGGGTTATACAAGGGTTTTTATATGTATTATTACAGTACTAAATCCGCCAAAATAAAGACCCCGGATCAGATTATAGGAGTTAGGGGTGCGGGTTATACGCGAGGTGCAGATTATACGGGACTAGCGCATTAGGCTATGGGGGCCGCCATCTTGGCTCAGAGCAATGCATTATGGTTAGGCCTCCGACTCCAAAGCAGTGCATCATGGGAGAATTTCTTATCAGCACCATTGTTCTAGGTGTGAATTGAGGGAATCAGCTTGATAAGGAGATGGGGTTTAGCCCCCGACTCCCTGAAGTACCAGAATGTGCTAGTCCCGTATAGGCTGGAATATGCGGTTATTCTATTAAAGTGAATATGCATTTTAAGGAAACATATCTAGTAGACATTTCCATGTCCTGTGTCTTTGTCTTGGTCTCTATCATGAATGGTACAAAGGTTGTTCAAGATGATGGTGACTTGAGTCATCCTATTGACAACAACAGGTACTCGAGGTAGAATGGAGGGCCAGTGGTGGGGGTTATGACAACGTGGTGATAAGTTAGCACCAGTCAGTACTATAGACCAATGCAGCAAGAAAGGGTGACTTTTCTAAAAAGTTGTTGATAAAGTAGTTGAACATTTCTGAAGCTTGACTGACAAATTTATAAATATAACCTTAAAATTATCCATTTTAGTATTCCCCTATTTGAGTGATAATTGTCCTGTGAATCTCCTGACATGAGATGTTTGCAAACATACCCATTACAGACAATGTTATGAGGATTCTGCTAAAACTAACGAAAGAACAACTTTATTCTGAAAAAGCCACCCTTTCTTGATGGGTTGGACTATAGTAATAGTACTAGTCTTAGCACATCTGTCGTCACGTCATCAGCCTGGTCACAGTGCAAGTGGTGACCCATCCCCCCCCCCCCACCCACACACGTCCCCACCCACACCTACACGTCCCCACAGGCCCATCTGTGTGTGGTGGCAGGACAAGGAGGGCTGAGGCCTAAAAATACAAAGGCCTATTTCCTGTAACAGGAACCTTCCTAGAAAAGTAAGGCCGACTCTGAACTTCCTCTTCCTCGTAAATGTTAATCATTTGAATGCCATTTTGACCAAAATCCAAAATTTGAAAAAAGTGACTACCCGGTATAAAAGTGTGTCTGGCCCTCCCTATAAACATGTTTCACTTCATGTTACTGGAAAGGCACATTACTCAGTTACTAGTAAGTAGTATGTGATTGTCCTGAGGTACAAGTGTGCTTCTATTTACATTCAGTATACAGAGTCAACAACAGGGGCTGACAGGACATAGTCTGCCCCCGGGGGGGGGGGGGGGGGGGCACTCAACCTCAGTCTGGGTACCCACTGCAAAATGAGCCCCGGGAACTGTGGCGGTGAATGTCCGTAAGATAAGAAAAAGGGGGGCTGTAACTAACCAAAAGGCTCTAAAACAGGGGGCTGTTGGAAGCTGTATGGTAACAAGGCTGTTGTTACAGTCAAGTGTATTCACATTTCATGCCCAGAAAACTGTAATTAGCTTTCCAAAATGCTTATATAGCAATATCCTGGCCTAGCAAGAAGCTGTCAGAGGACATATAAGAAAAATGGGGGGCTGTTAATTGGTCAAGGGTAAATAAGAGGGCTGTCACATCATGGACAATGTGTGGGCTATAGTTTATGTTTCGGTACCTACCACCAAAGAGCCAGTACCCACCCCGCGAGTCTGCCATACAACCATTGTGTGGTTATAACCCAGATTATAGACTTATATATTATTATGCAGCTGTGTAGTTCTTTCTAAAACAAAGAAAACCTGAACAATACATGGCCTAATTCTCGGGAGCAGAACCAGCCCCACCCAAAAGAAAAAGGAAAGAAAAAAAAAGGGGGGGGGGGGGGGAATGCACTGAGTACTGAGTAACAGTTAGAGACACCACATGAGGCACACATGAACGCTACCGTGTAAGCCTTATACGTGAAGTTTTACGGTAGTTGGCCTCATTCTTGGGAGCGGAACCAACCCCACCCTCCAATCAAAAAAAGGGGGAAACAGAGACTTCTGAGCTCTAACAATCAATGCCCCCCCCCCCCCCCATCCCCATACACTGGGTGCATAGTCGGAGTAACCGTAACACAGAGTGTACTCTATATCTGGCACACCTGGTGAGGTCGCGTTAACCCTTTAATGGCCGTATAGTGCTTTAACGTATCATCCCCTTTGTCGTCATCATGCATGAATGCACCATGACCAGTCAACACGAGTTATCAACCCTGTTGGCTCTTGATGATGCATCTATGCAGCCAGCGAGTTACTCACCAGGGCTGCATTCATGCATCATGACCACACTATGTCGCCTTAAAAGTTAAAGTCAAAGGGTTAGTAATGCACTCCCCCTGTAGTGTGGGGGATTGTAGGGAAACCACTGTAGCTTGGGATGTGCGTATATTGTACTCTTATTATACGATCGGGCCACTCATCGTGCTTTTTCTGTGATATCCCCGTGCTGATATCTAGTGATATCGGCACCCTTCCGGTGGATATCAGCACGTTTCCGGGGGATATCATCCCGTTTCCGGTGGTCCTGAGCAATTCCGAAATTTCGTCCCCCATAAAATCCGAGGATTCATGGAGACTCGAACACGCTACATCAAGACTTGAAGTCCGACGTGCTAACCACCACACCGTGTAGGCGCTGGTAGCGGGAGGTGGCGAAACAAGGAGTCTACAGGCGGATTTCCAGCCCTGTAGGACCATTATTTACCGAGTTACAGAAGAAAAGACATTTTTTGGTATAATTTCTTTAAAAATCAATATTTTTTTCTAATTCCTTTTTCACTATAAAACTGGAAGTTGGACTTTACTTACCTAGTCGTTAAAATAATTTTAGGGGGGGTTTTTCACATACATATAGGCCCTTTAAAATTGCTACGTATCCACTAGTCCACTCTCAGGTTCGAACCGGGTACCCCATGCGTATGAGCCATACGCGCTGACCGCTCGGCCACGGCAGATATGATACACAGCAGGGGAAACGCTGGCTATGTTCTAGTCTATCTAACGAATGCGCCCCGCGCTCAGGTGCCAAAGCCTTTTTGTATCGTGTCCTCTCATTGGCTGTCCCGTTTTAACTCCACCAATCAGCGAGCAGGTTGGTGGGATGTCAAAATCAACATGGCCCCCTCCTTGCTCGATCTAGTCTACATAGATATCCTTCAAAATGGCGAAATTAGGACGAATTTAAGGTAATTAAAGACATTTGAATGGAAATATCGTATAATAAAGCTAATAATGTATGTCTGACGCTCGCACTCGGGGCTGTATCGCTGGATATCGTCACTCGTGCTTCGCACTCGTGCCGATATCCAGCGATACAGCCCCTTGTGCGAGCGTCAGACATACATTATTGGTTAAATAGCCGTAGGTGTGGGTGTGTGTGTGTGTGTGGGGGGGGGGGGGGGGGGGGTCTAGAGATTAGATAGCAGCTTTGACTTTAAGTCAACAGGCACTAGAACAAAGGGGTCCATACTACATGCCTCCTAACGCTGCAAATAGCCACAAGTGGGCTTAGAGTTAGGCTTAGTGAGGAGGATTAACGTCCGGTATAGGGGTTCTTATTGTAAATACGTTCTTGAGATCCATACGGATTCTACATCCTAGGACATGGGCCATGACAGTGTTGTGGCCCTAGTCCTAGACGTTACTTTAGTGCCCCCCCCCCCCAATTCTGCTTCTTTGATACTAACTGGAGAGGTACATTGTATTAGTTTTAATCATGATGACTGAATCTAAATTATATGACTCCAGTTTTGTATTGGCTCTTTCTGAGTCTTTTATATGATGTATCTATATCTATATCAGATATCAGTCACTAATAGTAATTGGGAAGTTAAACGTCAATTGTATAAATACATTTTCTATTCTACTCAAAAATAGATGAAACAGTCAGATACACTGTCACTGAACTCTTTAGTCTGTTACCCTGTGGACTGTCAGTCTATCATGTGTGGTTAAAACAATGCCTGTCATGGATTTATTGGGGACCAGAACAAAGGCTAGAAGTGTGTCAGTGTGTCTGCTGGGCGGCCTGACTCCCTGCTGTATTGGGACAGTGGTAGGGGCAGGGCCGTGCACTGGGCTGTCAGCTGATTCTGTGCTAGGCCGACCTCCACAGCCTCAGTCGGGGAGCACAGCTGGCCACCGAACCTACAATGACACCCCCACCCTGTCCCCCCCCCCCCAGCCACTACACACACCCCCAGCTAAAACATCAAAGTACCAATGTGTAGTCTACCCTTAGGTGTGGTACTACCAGAATATGGGGTATATGTGGGTAGAAATACGGCCCTGTTGTCTTAGACAATGAATGGGAATTGAGATAAGTAGCCTTGGTTGGTGGTAGGGCCTACTTTGGTGGCGGTCCGTGCGACAAGTCTACGCGGTCCGCCGCTGCGAGCGCTCGGCCCAAGTCTTGGTCGTGTACGTCAGAAGTGACCTCATTTAATAATGGTTTCAGAGGCTAAAAGCAGCTCTAATAATGAGATATTCGTTGAACTGATGATGAAGTCCTGGAGGAAAAAGCAGATCTAGGGGGTAGAATCGGGGAAAGTTTTGAAATGGGGAGAAACTCACCGTGTCGCCCCGTCGACGAGGATCCTGGCGGACCTCCATTTTGCTTTCTCCAGCCTCTCCAGTTATTACAGAGACTCTCGGGCTCGCTAATCCATGAACACAATGAATCCTCCTCGAATCGGTCACTATCATCGAAAGAAAACCTATCTCCGTCCGCTTCCCAGTCAAACATAAAGTCCATTTTTCAACAGGTAGTCGCCAGGCAAAGAATATTTGCAACAGGCGAATCCGAGATTTTCGGCAAAGCACAGAGTGCGAACAACACTCTGGCCTGTCACCGGTCTCGGCCTATTTTCTCCGTGAAAATGGGGCCGGGAAGCCGGGTTTCTCGATCCACTATGTAGTTAAAGCATTCAACTTTGATTATACATTGTCATTTTGTCGATTTGGACTATAAACTCCGAGATCTTGTGAAAATCCGGACCCGTCCACTCTCTACATGCTTGCTCCCCACACAACAATAACAAAAGATGCTCGGGCAAACCTCGGCTCTTTCCGGTTTTTCTCGGAGTCTCGCACCTTCTCGCTGTGCCCGAGATTGACCTCTTTTCTGGAAGCTATATTTCCACTGGGTAAGAATTCCATATACCTTTATGAAAATCTCCTTCCATCGCCTCATCTTGGGCATATACACTTACTTTGTACGCATATTCTAACAGACAACATCATAGTTTATATATTTATCATAATATTTAATTTATTGATGTATTATTTTGGCTACAAAACGCTTTGTTTACGAGCGGTATTTCGCCGATAGTCATGCAGGCTGTTCACGCCATGTTTTTCGCCTTGTCAAGACCAAAACAAATCACAATTTCCCCAATAATATTTGTCAGTTATGGTAAATGATACATCAACTATGTACACTTCATCGTTCCTCATAGTTTGGGCTTTTAATATGGCAAACTGCTCCGATTATGCGTAATATCTATACAAATCCCCTAATATCGCCCAGTGACATGTCACTGACAGATTTCTCATTTTCTGGCTGTCAACTGTGATCAGAATTTATTGACACGACGTTTCCTCTTTTTAATCCACAGCACGATGGCACCTCGTAAAGGCAAGGTAACGAAGCAGGAGGAACAGGTCCAACTGGGACCTCAGGCTGTTGAGGGCGAGAACGTTTTCGGAGTAGCCCATATCTACGCCAGCTTCAATGACACCTTCGTGCACATTACCGATCTGTCCGGCAAGTGAGTACACTCTAAACAGCACTCAAAAACTGCATATAAACTACTGATAAAATGTCACTGGTCAAGAGGTTTTCCATTAAAATAATCTGTCATCAGTCCAGGAGCATGTGGATTCTGATTGTTTACATTTAAATGTATCGTCAAGTACTGTCATAAGACCATGTCAAGGGGGCTTCCATAAAGTATGTACGCACCAAGGGGGAGTGGGGGATGTCTTTTTTCTGGAAATCTTTGCGTAATAAAAGGTCAACTAGACCATGACGTATAAATCTATAATAAAGGAGTGTGCAATCGTCGTAGGATCAACATCAATAGCAGAATCTACATCAATGATATAGCAGATCTCCATCAACATGTATATCAATACCTGTTCCATGTAACTAAAAGCTATGTCTGTGTTTAGGGAGACGATCGTGCGTGTTACCGGTGGCATGAAGGTGAAGGCTGATCGTGATGAGGCCTCCCCTTACGCTGCTATGTTGGCCGCTCAGGATGTCGCCGAGCGCTGCAAGGTCCTCGGAATCACCGCCCTGCACATCAAGCTGAGGGCCACCGGTGGCAACAAGACCAAGACCCCCGGACCTGGAGCCCAGTCTGCTCTCCGTGCCCTGGCTCGTTCCGGCATGAAGATCGGCCGTATCGGTGAGTCACAATTTGATATCTCTTGCCATCTTAGGAGTTAAAAGCTTTGAATGTGTGTAGCATCATGTTAAAAGGGGAAGCCCAAATGGGTCAAATGATCTGTAATAATATTGGATCAGAAATGTACGAAGGCACATTTCTGATACTTAAATTAACACATGCTAATTAAATTTGATAGCAATTACTTGTTGCTGTTAAATTGATGCACTGGTACCCATTTTGCAAAAAAAAAAAAAAAATGCACCTTCCTGCTGTTCACTTTCTGCCGTGGAGTTGGACTTTCATGTAGGTGCTAGAACAACGCTGGTGTTGTGTGTAGGGAGGGGGACCATGCTATGTCCTTCATCCCAAGATAATCCAGTTACAACATTCAATTATTAAATTATTACATTTAGTTTGTGATTTCCCGTTATCAGTGTAAAACCAGTATGTGTCGAGGCATAGAGTCATCTGTCTGTCTGCTTGTGGTATACATGATGCTAAATGCTCTCGTAGACCAACACCTCAACGTTAGCTCTGTGCACCATAATCAGTGCTGGCTCAGACACCTCATTGAAGGACATCTAACTCAGGAAACTAATTTATGATATCAGATTGAAGCAGAAGTATTTGGTTTTAATCTGTGAAAGACCTCCTTAAAATGACGAGTTGCCGTAAACAGAATCCACAAATATTTGTTTGGAAAAGGGCCACAAATTTAGATAAAATAACTTAATTTTTTTTAACAATGTTGCCCAGTCAATTAAGCCGGCTTGCCCTCTGTACTGTGAGAAGTGAGTGTGCATAGCGCTGGGTAAAACAACACTGGTGTTGTGTGTAGGGACGGGGACCCCTGTGTCCTCTAGCCCAAGATAATCCAGTTACATTATTCAACAATTATAATTTGTTATTTTATTCAACAATTGTAAATATATCCCAGTTTGTGTCGAGGCATAGAGTCATCTGTCTGTCAGCTCGTGGTATACATGATGCTAAATGCTCTCGTAGACCAACACCTCAACGTTAGCTCTGTACACCATAATCAGTGCTGGCTCAGACACCTCATTGAAGGACATCTCATTGAAATCTAAAACAGGGTTCCCACGTGTCATGGAAAGTCATGGAATGTCATGGAATTTGAAAGCTGTCTGGCAGACATGTCCGACCCTCAGATGTTTGCAAGTTTTCAGATTTTTCAGAATAGCCCAAGATAGTCCAGTTACACTAGAAAATAGATTTAATTCGCTATGTCTTCATCCCATTAAGGGACCCGTTTCCATTGGCCTGGATGCGTGCCAATCCTGAATTTTATGGTCTGGATTTTAGACGATAGTGTGAACTCTAGAGCTTTCTAATGTGCTAATGTACGGTGCTGGTAGTCAACTTAGATATTACCTGTGCTCGGTGAAAAAGATATCTTGACAAAGTGCTCCGCTGCACCTTCCTGCTGTTCACTTTCTGCCGTGGAGCTGGACTTTCATGTAGGTGCTAGAACAACGCTGGTGTTGTGTGTAGGGAGGGGGACCATGCTATGTCCTTTATCCCAAGATAATCCAGTTACAACTTTCAATAATAGTAAAATTATTAAATCTAATAACATTTTAATGTATCACTTCAAATCTAATTGTAAAACCAGTTTGTGTCGAGGCATAGAGTCATCTGTCTGTCTGCTTGTGGTATACATGATGCTAAATGCTCTCGTAGACCAACACCTCAATATTAGCTCTGTACACCATAATCAGTGCTGGCTCAGACACCTCATTGAGGGACATCTGATTAAACTAAGGGGGAAAAATATCAGAATTAAGTTTTTAAATATTTTGTTGAAACCAATCAAACTATCCCTTGAGCAAAACAGGAAAGCTACCATTCTAACTCATTTACAGACACGTTTATGTTTAAACATTGATATAGAAAAGAGTCACAAAATTGAAATAAAACAAAAAAATATATAGATCTATATCTTGCCCAGTCAATTAAGCCGGCTTGCCCTCTGTACTGTGAGAAGTGAGTGTGCATAGTGCTGGGTAAAACAACGCTGGTGTTGTGTGTAGGGAGGGGGACCACTGTGTCCTCTAGCCCAAGATAATCCAGTTACAACTTTCAATAATAGTAAAATTATTAAATCTAATAACATTTTAATGTATCAGTTTTTGTAAAAAAAACAGTTAGTGTCGAGGCATAGAGTCATCTGTCTGTCTGCTTGTGGTATACATGATGCTAAATGCTCTCGTAGACCAACACCTCAACGTTAGCTCTGTGCACCATAATCAGTGCTGGCTCAGACACCTCATTGAAGGAC
This sequence comes from Harmothoe impar, assembly GCA_947462335.1. Classification (NCBI taxonomy): domain Eukaryota; kingdom Metazoa; phylum Annelida; class Polychaeta; order Phyllodocida; family Polynoidae; genus Harmothoe; species Harmothoe impar. The sequence goes on from OX381706.1 coordinate 73,267,731, forward strand.
ATCTCATTGAACTAAGAAACAAAATATCAGAATGAAGTAAAACTATTCTTGATTGAACTAAAAACCAAAATATCAGAGTGAAGTAAAAATATTCTTGATGAAACCAATCAAACTATCCCTTGAACGAAACAGGAGAGCCACCATTCTAGTTCATTTACAGACAAGTTTATGTATAAACATAGATATTCAAAAGGGTCACCAAATCGGAAAAATTATATAGATTTATATCTTGCCCAGTCAATTAAGCCGGCTTGCCCTCTGTACTGTGAGAAGTGAGTGTGCATAGCGCTGGGTAAAACAACACTGGTGTTGTGTGTAGGGACGGGGACCCCTGTGTCCTCTAGCCCAAGATAATCCAGTTACATTACAAAATAGTAGCATGAAGTCTCGTGCAACCTGCACGTGGTGCCTGAAAATTGCTGTACATTACTATATTTGAAAAGAAGAAAAAAATGCGTGAAGAACTCGCCTGAGACTTAACAAATATTGTATAAGTAACCCGTACTGGAGGTTTCGCTAGTGTAACTTGCGGGTTATACACAAAAATTAAAGCTACTCATAAGTTGTCTATTATACCTCTTAACTATTAAGTGAAAAAAAAATCAGAAATATTGTATTAAAATATATGTACTAAAATTTCTTTCCTGTTTGTGTTTTTCAGAGGACGTGACCCCAATCCCGTCCGACAGCACCCGCAGGAAGGGAGGTCGTCGTGGTCGCCGTTTGTAAATGTATTATTGCCTAAAACATCTAAGCCGTGCATTAAAAATCACAACAAAGAATCTCATGCGTTATGTTTTGCTTTAATCTTCCGTTCAACTGTAGAGTGCAATATCTGATCAGAATAAGATATATGGCTGTCTCACCAAATCGATGTTGAATAGCCCAGATCGGTGAAACTAAGGGAAAAATTATGATGAGGTTCATTACTTATAGGACATCGGTAATTAAAGATGTTACATTTCTATGTAGAATAAGATATGCTCTAAATAACCCTTTTCGGTCATAGTTTCAACTCGTATCGCTTGGTGCGACGCTTATAACGAGAGGAAAAAGATCATGACATTGAAAAACCATGCGACTTACGGTTTTGGTACCAAGTTATGTACACCCTTACATGTCGCGAAGACTCCATTTAAACTATCGAAATGTCCACAAACTACATATAGTACGATTTTATAGGCCTTTATTTAATTCAAATCACTGGAAACAATTCTGGGTTTTTCCATTACTTTTCTGGCACAGAGCTTACCGGTAACACCTAAATTAGCAACTTAATTATGATGCCGTGTCCGTTTTATAGGACCTCTTTGGTATGTCAGATAATGCCATTAGTAGTGGCGGGCAAAATTATGAGGTATGCTATGTATCTTAGGTCGGACCAGAAAATGGCGACTGTCATGCAAAAAGCGAAGTAAAACCACCTATTTAATTCGAGAAAGTACTGATTATGTAGAGCACTGTAATTGAACTACGGCTACCGGTATTCAAGTGCAAACCAACTTTCCAGTTCATTTGCAATGCTACATTTTACAATGACGGAATTTACTTTAAAATTTAAAATGCAAAAAACTCAATACAGGTACTCCTGAGCAAAAGTGAAGACTGCCATTCTGGTAAACTCGATGACAGTATTTTACAGGAACCTAGCAAGTATTAAGAAGATGGGTAGGCTCCCCGAGTCCGTCCCTTTGCATAATATTGGCACCAATATTTCCCAACGCAAGGGAAGAAATTGGGAACCTCAAATTTGTGCGCTAGAAGCCAGTGAGTCCAATGGACAGATTCAACACAATAAATTATAGTACAACAAACAATATTTACACAGCAGTAGTTAAATATAAAGGCCTACTTCTTATTGAATTCATAGAAATAGGATGATACTCAAAATGAAAATCGAGAGATCCACAATATCAAATACAAGATTTGAAGAACAAACACCCAATATTAAAATAAACAACCATGCGCCTTTAAGTACATGTATTGTCATGTTAGACACTACGGTAATCTATTTTTATTATGACACTGAGCGTTCTGTTATCTGCCTATATATCACAGTCATCTTTGGAAACCCATAAATTAGATATGCACGTACATTGGCAAGTTTGTCCGACATGTCCTTCAATATACTAAAGTATATGCGTTATCCCTCACTGTCCAGAGGGAAAGGACACCATTGTCTTGCTACGAGATCCATATTAATTTTACAATCGTTGGAGTGAAACTGAATTTAAAAAATAATATTTTCATCTTAAGGAAATGCTTTGGGGGCCATCCATTAATTACGTACGCACATTTTCGGCCAAAATAGACCCCCCCCACCCCCCCCCTGTTGCACCATGTAAGCATTGGCCTACCCCCCCCCCCCCCCCCCCCCATGCGTACATACACATTTAACTCCCCCCCCCCCCCCCCGATAAAATAAAGGAATCTTACTGAGGAACTATTATTTAGTGTTAATGTACGTGCGTATGTAGGGGGAGAAATCAGGCCGCGGCACTCTGCTTAATACATGTACATGTACACAACCTGCGTTCCCTCTGCTCAATTCCCACAGATTTCTTGACTGAAAAGTACCCCTTTACGTGGAAAATACTGACTTTTTTTAGGACATTTTTTTCAATGCCTTCCTTTACCGTGATTAAAAGAAGCAAATGATACAGTGGTGTGTCACATTATCAATCCTACAGGGACCGGGAGAGGAACTCCTTTTTGATGATCTGTATCTTTAGCAGGGGTACATCTTCTGACTATCCCCACCAATCAGCTTCAAGCAACCTAGTCAAATAAAATTGAAAAATATGCCCTACACCCCCCCGCCTTCTACCAACTTAGGACTAGTTGGTAGAAGGGGGGGGGGGGGGTAAAAAAATATTTGGCATGTTTGGAAAATCCAATGAAAATTGTCATAATTTGGTTGGATATTTGGACCTAAAAAGGTACATTGTACCAATTCTAGTCTAAAATGACCAGAAAATCGGCCCTATGCGTACACAATGCGTATGCCAAAATGGGCCTAAACCCCCCCCCCCCCCACCCCCCTTGTACGTATCTGTACGCATTTGCCTGACCCCCCCACCCCCTCTTCATGCGTATGTAATTAATGGACGGCCCCTTGACTGGAATAGGCCACAATGCCCCTGTGCGTCCAACGTAACACCACGGCTACTAGGAGACTGTATCATAGCAACCACTAGTTACCCAATTACTCGGCAGGGCTGCATTCATGCATCATGAGGACAAAAGGGCCTAGCCCGTTAAAGCATTAATGATATGCACATGACAGAATGTGACTACCGTAAATTCTCGTGTATAAGCCTATCCCTCGTATAAGCCGCACCCCACGTTTGGGGCCGATCCTATAAGCCGCACTGGCGTTCTGATTATGATGACTAGTACTGGACTATAGTAGCAAAAACTCCTGTATAAGACGCACCCTGACTCTGGGCTGATCCTATAAGCCACACTGACGATCTGACTCATACTAGCCGCGGCTTCTACGCGAGAATTTACGGTAGCTGCAGACCGGCTGTGTTCTACGTGGTGGCAGCGGTGCGCCTCCTCACCAGCACCCCTACCAGACACATACACCCGATGGCGATCAGGAACTTAGTAAAGCGGCTGTAACCCTGCGGTGTGGGTCGCTTCACGTCCCGGGCCGTTGCGTCGTACGTGGTGCCCTTCAGGTCCTCTGACGTCACCGCCTGCGGCCTCAGGTTGTACAGCACCTAGAATAGAAGGGTGTGATAAGATTTGTTATCTTTTTCTCATTTCATACTAAAAATACTTATGTGTAGTTTAGTTTAAATGGGTCTCAGATATGATATATTAAGGCTCAGCTCTATATATGTGGAGCTATGTGGAAAATCTCTACCCATCCGTCAAGCTTATGGGTAGGGGGGGTGATAAATCTACTTTTCTACGGGGACAGGCTCAAACTATGCATTTCGGTCCAAAAACACGGGAAATCACAAAAAAAAAATTTTTTGGGCCCCCGTGACCCCCCCATACGTGGGGTCCGAAGATCGGCCAAAAAGTGAGAGAACAGCCAAAATTCAGGTTTTCAGATTCCTTCTAAAATCAAATCATGTCTTCATGAAAATGGTCAGAAACCTTCATATGGGACCCAAACAGACCATTTAAAGTCATATTGCTGTGATTATAGAGGTGTTAACCCCTCTGGGGAGGTGGTGTGTCCATGGTAAAATACCGATAAATCAGCTATTTTGAAGGCAGTTGCTTCCTTACAATCACATCCCTATACTGCCATAAAAAAACATAATCAGGCAGATTAAACCTTCTGGAGGGTCCCCTCTTTCTGTAAACTCCCCTCTATGACCCCCCCTCCCCCACCCAGCATGCACCAATAGCCATCACATCA
>OX381706.1:73272311-73294039 GCA_947462335.1 Harmothoe impar
GGCATCAGTCAGCACAAGAACACGATACATGTAGTATCAAAGGGGGGCAGTATGGTTTTCCTCAGATATGTATATTTAGCCTTATAATAGCATACTTACCTTCCTCAGCATCAGACATGCCGAGTCGCGCCTGAGGTGGAGAACTAGGAGACTTTGTTTGTGTGGCTTGACTTCGTGTAAGTAAGTAACTACACTCAGATAATTATTTGCCTTCCCTATCTGTTCAAATTGACACATATAATATATGTTTTTCACTTTGTTAATTAGCTGTTTTCTCCATATGGCAGTTCCCTCCCTCCTATCCCCCTCTTCCCCCCAGTCCCATCCGCCCCCCCCCCCCCCCATCTCTCTCTCCTGTCTTATCTGTCCCTCCCGTTCTTTCTGTTCCTCCCAACCCTCCCTTCTTTCCTCCCCCTGTTGTTGACTCAGGTTTACTCTGAGTCTTGTGCGACGGGTAGCAGGGGGTCTCTCAGCCTTAAATTTAAAACAGCTGTCATTCCTTCAAAATTGGAGCTTTTTCTCTCAATTTTGTGTCATTAGATGCGGTACAATGTTGTCCTTCCTATGTAATCGCGCTTTAATCCATTTTCAAACGCTTCCCCCTGAAAAGCATGATTTTAATTTTGTGTCTAAAATGGTGGTAATTTGCTTCAGCATAGAGCCCTATGGGAGCCTGTAGATAACCCTTGACATTTAACAGTTACATATTGAACGGGCTCAGTGCTAAGTCAATGGGACAGATCTCGGCAGCCGACCAAACCGGGGTGAGACACTTTTTTTCAGCAAGCTTTGACTGGATCCAATGGTAATTTAACACAGGGAAGTACTACACTACTTCCCAAAGGAGATGCCATCCTATATCATATACTAGGCCCAACATACGCTGCAGTATGTTAGATACCGGTATGGTAATTTAATGGTAATTTAATATATATGTTGCTGTCCAGTGTTGTTCAATACATGACAAATATTTTGAGAACAAAAACAGACAACCCTGTAGTAGGATATAGCTCAGACCCTACTAAGCACTATTCGCTGTTACTTACAATATGGACATGGGAGCTTTTTATTCAGTGTGTGTCTGACATAGACGTGAGAGGACAAAAGACATAGATAGCCAAGATCGGGGAACATGAAAATTTGAATTTGGGCCTAAGTACCCCCCCAAAAGAAAGTCAATGTCCACATTTTTTTTGAGTATACCCTTCTTTTGCGCGGCTTGCCTCACTCGGTGTGGCTTTCTTAGGGCACCTGCGTCATGCGACCTATAGGTTGTGTGGTGCAGGCCTATAGGTAGTTGTGAGTTCCTGACTTGTGACGCACAATTTGGGTATGCTATCCGAAACAGTCCAGCCAGGATATAATAGGGGGAGCAATGGATGGATATGGATAGTGGACTAGGGTAAACCAAAGGTGCTGAATTCATTTCTGTTATGTGTAGGATGATATCTAGGTCGGAAAAAGGTCAAAATCAAGGTCAAAGGTCACATCTTTAAGAATCCCATTAATACAAGAGTGCACCCTTTCTCTTTCTTACTATGATAAATGATACATTTCCCTTCACACCTCTACCTGACCCTGAGTCTAGTTAACGGGGGAAGGGGAAGGGACTCGGGGTTGGGACTCGGGGGTGAGACTCGGGGGTGGGACTCGGGGTTGGGACTCAGGGGTGGAACTCGGGGGTGGGACCAGGGGTTGGGACTCGGGGTTGGGACTCGGGGTTGGGACTCGGGGTTGGGACTCGGGGTTGGGACTCGGGGTTGGGACTCGGGGTTGGGACTCGGGGGTGAGACTCGGGGGTGGGACTCGGGGTTGGGACTCAGGGGTGGAACTCGGGGGTGAGACTCGGGGGTTGGGACATGGGGTTGGGACATTAGCTTGGGATTTGGGGATGAACAATATTATTATATGTATACTCCTATATGATGATACTACATTTCCCCCCGAACCTGAGTCATTTGTGATGCAGTCACACGTTCGATTTTTCTTCCTGTCCTTTTGGTCCCTTCTGGTTTCTCCTGTCCTTTTATACACCTCTACACACATACAAAGAATTGAGCGTCTGAGTGACCTCACAGATGACTCAGGGTCATGTGGATGTGTGGCTTAGGCCAAAAAAAAAGTTTGTCTTAGGTTACCCAACCGACCCTATCTAAACAGGGCCGACCCTAGGTTTTTTAATGCAATTTTGAAGAAATTTTCATATTTTTACACTTTTTTGGGGTGAAATTTAGGTTTAAATTCTTTTTGAAAAAATCTTCCCATTTTTACACTTTTTGGGTCAATTTTAGGGTATGTCGAGGGGCTGTAAAAAGAAATCCGACCTACCGACCCTAGAGTTTCTTCCCATGTTATCTGAAACAATATTTGGCCTTATCATGTACAGGTAGATATATTACTCAGTTATAATCATGTATTGGGCAATTCTAGCATCAGAAATGAAGTCCTTGTTAAAAAGTACAAGTCATGTTATTCAAAATCTGACATATATGGGTATTTGTAGCTGAAATTCTGATAGTCTGACCTGCCTCTTCAGAACCCACCACAGAACCGTCTTAGGCCAAAAAAAAAGGTGTGTTTCAGGCAACATGGTCCAAAGATTTAGGGTAGGTAGGTGGGATTTTTTTTTTTTTTTTTTTTTTTAATGTTGGAGGTACCTGGAATGAGTCGCGAACTGCCACATCGACTCGTGGGTCATCAAGACGACTCACCGATTCTTACTATAACTAGGAATATCATGAAATTATTGGACATTCTTATTCAAAAGCAATTTCCTGAGGCTGGACTGTTAATTAGGCATGTGATCTGTTCTTCCTGACCAAAAAATTGCTAAAATTTCCGAAAAAATATGAATATTTTGCGAAAAAAATCTCCATGGGAGAAAAGAAGAGGTAGAGTGATCAAAATTTTCTTAAACTTTGTGATTTTTTTAAATATGTTCCACCCATCATACTACTGATTCTTCTGTGGTAGAAGTTGTCCCACGACCCCTTCCTCAATTCTTACTTGTCATTGTCATGTAGGAGGCAATGTTGGAAATGTGATAATGTCTTAATTTGCATCTCAGGCAGCGCATATGACCCAGGGGTGGGACCCTGAGTGAATAGGACAATACATATATGCCTCCTGCCTGATTCTCCCTCGCTCCTGCACAGTGAATGCCATAGGTTTCAGCTAGAGAAGGAGGTGATATATATAGGGTTAGTCCTACTTGTGAAGCCACCCGTAGCATGGTCAGAATCGTGTCTCTATCTCCCTCTTCAACTTTCCAACTATATATGCGTATAAAAAAAAATATATATACACATATGTATATACCGTAAAACCTCGCGTATAAGCCTAACTCGCGTATAAGCCGCACCCCGACTTTGGCCAGATTATATAAGCCGCACAGGGCCTCTGAACAACCCCTGGCAAAAACTCGCGTATAAGCCGCACCCCCAACTTTAGCCTACGTCCATGAGCGACACATGGAGTCAGGGTCCTCCTAGTGGCCCTGTGCGGCCTCCTGGCGGCCTGTATGGCCTCTCCATGGCCCGTGGGGACTCCATTAGTAGTGGTAGCTTTCTTTAACACCCCCTCCCTCCCCGGAGCTAATGCAGTACAGATATGTGGCGGTCACCCCCCCCCCCCCCACTCCCCCATTTGCACACTCAGCTTTGTTTCCTTTGCAGAAAGCTGTGACTGCTCATGTTACACCTGTGGCTGTCAGCCCCCCCCCCTCTTATACACCCGGCCTGCCAGCCGTGAGGGATATTACCTGGGATAACTTTAGGTCATATCAAGCCCATTTTTGGAATCAGTATTTGGAAAAACTCGCGCATAAGCCGCACCCCGACTTTGGACAATTCTATAAGCCGCATTAGCGATCTGACTCGCGTACCAGCCGCGGCTTCTACGCGAGGTTTTACGGTATGTATATATATATATATATATATATATATATATGTATATATATATATATATATATATATATACATATATATATACATATATTATATACATATAATACATAAATAACACTTTTTTCCTATGATGCAGGTGCTGTCTTCCCTGGAGGAAACAATGTATGACCGTCATGGATCACCTAACCGGGTTGATCCTCTTTTTACTCGTTATTGACCCTTCATGGGCCATCCCCTTCTCCCTACCACAGGTCAGCACAGATCAACTCATGTCATCAGTTAACAAATCTACCAAGACATCTGGTGAAACAGATTCTCTTTACTCTGTGCCTGGCACCAAGGTCTCTGACAATGCTACCTCATACTGCCCCCCAACCTGTCAATGTTACGGAAACCCGACCTTTCTGAATGTAACTGGGTGCACGATAGATCCAGCGGACCATCTTGATCCCCTGCTGCAGAGAAACCTAAATGCTACTACCCTGAGCATACAGGATTCCATGCTAAGTAGGCTATCTAACTTGCTCTGCAATATGACCAGATTAACTGTCTTGCTCGTGGATAATAACTCATTGCGAGACCTCCCATGGGAATGCGTTGAATCGTTGGTGAATCTTGAAACTCTGTCTGCAGAGTTCAACCACATAGAGAGACTTGTACGGAGCTCCTTCTATTTGCCCAAGTTGCAAGTTATCCGCCTTGATCACAACGACATCTCGGAAATTGACCCCTTTGTCTTTGCACAGACTGATCGGATGCCATCATTAATTAGCATTGATCTTAGTTATAACCTTTTAACAACTATGGACTCTTGGCCGCTAGGGTTTTCAAGGGTTGAGAAAAAGACTCCTGTGGTAAATCTGAGTTTTAATCACATCTCCACATTCACAAATCATGCCAAGTGGAAAGTTGACTGCATACACAAAAAGCCGACTGCCCATGTAAACCTTAATAACAATAATATTACACATATGATATACCTTACAAATGGTTTGGATTTAAAAGGAGATGTAGAACGTCTTTGCATCTTTCAGAGGAGCCAATTAGAGATTATACGCAATCCTTTCATCTGTGACTGCATAGATTTTGACATCTACAGAATCCTTAAGGTTGTTCACGTGTCAAGATTTATTGACGAAATATTTTGTGTTGAACCGGAAAATCTGTACAGGCAGAAGATTACATCCATCTCCTTAGATAAGTTTATCTGCAATGTTAAAGAGAACTGTCCCACTGATTGTAAATGTATTGACACACCAAACCAATTTAATATGTCAGTGATCTGCTCAGGTTCTGATGAGCAGCAGCTTCCTGATAGATTACCTAAACTTCCAAAGTACCATTATACCTACCATCTGAACTATCGGGACTCCAACCTGATGAGCTTCGACTACAGGCCTTACCTGGCCAGGGTCAAAAATGCATTCTTCAGTGGCAGTAAGATCAAGAATATCTCAACATTGGCCCTGTTGTCTCTTGTACAAGCAGAGCGAGTCTATTTTGATCATAACCAATTGACGTACCTACCAGCCAACATCAGCATGATCAATCTGACGTCTTCTGTGAGTGACTTGCGTCTAGCAGAAAATGAGTGGGTGTGTGATTGTCACACATTTGAAACCAGAGCATGGATGATCAAAGAGAAGGAGAGAATTTCTGACAGAGCAGGGATCCTGTGTGCAGCACCAAAACGCTTAGTCGGTTCTAACCTTTTGCAACTTTCTGAAGACGAATTAATATGTGGAAACCCTCCAAATAAAGTATTGGTTGCTTCCTTGACAGCGGTCGGTGTCACATTGGGTATAAGCGTTTTGGTCTTTCTGCTTCCGCTTATGATCATCCGAATCAAGAAGGTATGGTTTTACAAGAGATTGAAGTGGCATCCCTTTGATAAGGATGAATGTGAGGGTGAGAACAAGGAGTTTGACGTCTTTGTGTCCTATGCCAATGACAATGAGGTATACGCAGAGGAGACGGTCATTGCCGGTCTGGAGAACAGAGGCTACAAAGTGGCGTTCCACAAAGTTCATTTTCTGGCTGGTAAGCCTATTCATGTTAGCATCGAGGAATGCATCCTGAAGAGCAAGCGCACTTTGATGGTATTCTCCAAGGAATTCCAAGCGAGTCCATGGTGCATGTGGGAGTTAACAGTGGCCCTGGAGCTAGACTGGAACGAGGGCACACATCGCCTCCTGGCCATCAAGTATGAAGATATTGATGTGAGCACTCTGGATTTGACATTACGGACCTATTTTAGAAGGTACTCTTTTGTAGAGCGGGACTCACATAGGTTCTGGGATAACCTCTTGTATACTCTACCTGTGAGCAAGTTGGGGACTGTCAGGGAGAGGGCCTTGGATGTACAACAACAACAGGGTGAAAATATTCCTGTAGAAGTCGCTCATCGGGAGAATATTCCCGTGGAAAATGATGGGCATGATGATCTCCTTGCTTAGAGGTTTTGCAGGGATGAAAGTCGACTATGTCAAAAAACTTGAAGATATAATATACCTCATAACTACCGGTACATTATAGAACACTATGAATGTTTATGCATCTATAAACACATATATCTAGTGCTGTGCAGCAGGATTTGTCATGTCTATATTCTCCTGGACGTTGTCTCCTGCTGAGGAGAAGCATTTGTCATGTCCATGTGGTCATGGACGTTATCTCCTGCTGAGGAGAATGAGATATCTGTCCATACATTCTCCATGCATAGCATCTTAGTTTCAATGGCTAAGCCTCATGTGAAGAGTGTAAATGCATAGGACTATAGAGGAGAGAGAGGGCCTCAAGCTTTTTCAAGTTAAGGCCACTCAAAAAAAAAAAGTTGTTTCTCATCACCGTGCGCATCATAGAAATCATGAACTGAAGAAAACTTTTTTTTTTACATTTTTGATGAAAAATATGTTAAAATTAGAAAATATCGACAAATTTGGTATCAAATTAAAGCTTATGCTATCAGTAATGCAGTCGGCTGGGAATGAACTGCATTATAACAACTCTTGCTGATCAAGAAACTCTGAATTACTAGAATATAAAAATTTGTTGCGAAAAATCCTCATACATATGTGTGTTTGGCACATACAGACCGCTTTAGGCACATACAGACCGGTTTAATGAAATGGTCCCCAGTTGCCATAGTGAGGTATTTCCGTCATGTAAATGTTGATTTGAGCCACTTGAACTTGATTTTTGCACATTTTAGAAGCATCTGAGTGAATTAATGATGGTTAATTGTGCAAAAATTGATCAGTGTGGCCGAAAAAATAGTTGAATTTTGTGTTTTTGGGTTTGTAATGGGCCAAACGGGTAAAATAGTACTTGCCTTGTATGTGAAAAGTGGTTTGTGTGACAGGCCCGAGCCTTCCGTTACTATAAAAAATGAATTTTGAGTAATAATAGTTGAAAAATTGATGAAATGGGCCTATTTCCATACATATGTGTGTTTGGCACATACAGACCGCTTTAGGCACATACAGACCGGTCTAATGAAACGGTCTCCAGTTGCCATAGTGAAGTCAAAGGAGTTGGAAATGATTTTTCAGCCGTCTGTATCTTGTTGCTATAATGTCTGTGCACTATGTGAATGAATTACAAATAGTTAATTGTGGCAAAATTGATCTGTGGGGCTGATGAAATAGTTGAATTTGCTGTTTTGGGTCTCCTAATGCCCCCAATGGGTATAATAGCAGTGCCTTGTATGTGAAAAGTGGTTTGTTATAGCCCAGAGCCTTGTGTTACTATAAGTAATGAATTTTGTGTTATTATAGTTCCAAAATAAATTGAATGGTCCTTTTTCCATTGGGTTGTATATATCGGCACATACAGACCGGGTTAAGGCAGCTGAAAGCACATACAGACCGGTTTAAGCAGTTTTTGGTCTCTCTACTGTACTTTTTATAGCATTTAAGGGTGCTACAAAAGGGTACTGATACATGACATATAAGTGTATTATTTAATCCTGCCATACATAGTTATATAGGTTAAATTTGAGAAGGAGAGGTTGGAAAGCGGGAGAAGAAAAATTAAATTCCATCTTTCCAGTCGTACTACATGAATTTATTATACCCCATGTATGCCTGAATGGTATTAAGATACAGCCCATTGTACAGCTTGTTGAAAAATAACAAATAATAAAGTTTTATTCAGGAATATGACACAAGTATCTTGTCTTTATTGCAATACAATAGTGCACAGTACAGTTTTATATATTGGGAACATACAGACCGCTTTAACACACTTTGGGAAAAAGTTAATACTGAAATAGTATCAAATATAATAGTGTAATGCTGTTTACAGCTGATAAGATGAGGGAATAAGCTAATATAATAAAGCAAAAACTGTCATTACATGTATCACAGGTTTGTCAGTACAGAACTGCAAAGTTTATGAATATTTACAACTGCTGAAAAGTGAGAAAAGTGAGAAAATGCCAAAAATAGAGCGTCCTGGTATCATATAATGAAATGCATGATGGGTAAACTAGTTCTTTTTATTGAAACTGTGTTAATATGTGCTCAATATACAAAAAATACAAAAATGCTGTCACATGTATATACTACCTTTTTCAGTTCTATAGCCCTGTTCCTCTTAACCCGGTCTGTATGTGTCCGGGATTTCAACATGTCAGATTGCAACGGTTGCCATGGCTACCGCAACCATATTTAACTGCTACCACCCATCCAGTTTTGTCGACCAACACCTCTAGTACACAAATATGCCCTCGTCATATTTTTTACAGCTTGGTGATGAGAAACAATTTTTTTTTTTGAGTGGCCTAACTTGAAATTGGCTGAGAAAAACTTGACACTGACATCAGTGTGGTGTAGTCTGTTTGTGTATGTGTAGGACCACTGAGGATGAACCAGAGATGATTCTGCTGTCTTATCATAGGATTACAGACACAAAAAAAGTTTGTTTGAGTTCAAATTGAGTAATTATCAAATATATCCTAAGAGAGCCTACAGCTAAATATCCTGATTATAATTTTTGTGATTGAAAAAACAACTTGATTTCAGTGAAAAACTTTCATCCCTGGTTTTGCTTAGAAAGTAAGATTTTTTTTTAATTTTTTAATTTTTTTGATTTAGTTACTCACATCAAATAATGTGATCTGCCTAACTCGCTTTTCTGGCTCACCTGTATATAAATTGCTTAGTTAATGATAGTTGACTAGCTACGACTAGAAGAGGATCAGTGGGTTATAATCTCGTCTTGTTCAATTAGTTAAAGATAGTTGATCTATTAGTATACCAAATGTAATGCATGCAACATGAACACAATGTCTGATACAGTGTATAACATCTGCATCTTCAGCGAAAACAGAAGCGCTGGTATTTGACTTATTCCACTGTTTTACATTTCATCTCATTTCATCATTTCAATAGACAGCAACCATTGTAAGAGATGAAACCATTAAATATCAAATGAATGTGCCATATATCATATTAATGAATGTCAAACTGTAATTTAATGAACTTTATGAGAAATTTATTCGAAGGAGGAGCCCTAGCATAAAAAGATGCAAACCCCAGAAGCTGAATATAATGCATTCCTTGTGTTTGTATTTTATTAAGCCAATAAAACACTTTAGAGAAAAAGGCTCCCCCTTTGTGTCTGATAGATGTTAGAGAGATTTCAACAATAGAGAAATCCATGCTATAGATGTTCCCACTATATATGGGACTCAAAACTTAAAGTTTCCCCTGTATGTTTTGAAGAGTCATTGATAATTTTGCAACGCCTAAACCTACAATAGTGATTCAGGTATCAGGTTGAAGCTAGGAAAAAAGGCTAAATAATTACGGCATTGTCCCTCCCATATTTTGAAAATCATGTGACCGGTTGCCATGGAAACCGTGAGAATTTTTTTCTGAAATCTTGGATTTTTATCTATCTTTGATCACTCTGAACGCCATTACAGGATAACTAATCACAGTGTGGATATGGGAAGTCCACAGAATGGGTAAAACTAAATTCCGCTTCTTTTGAACCTATTTTGATAGCCCTAGCACCCTTACTTTGGAAAATATGAGCCTCTAAAAAGATTATCAGAATGTGCCAAAACATGCTTTATGCCTGCCGATGAACAGAATATGCTAGAATCTCTTGAACCGTTAGGCTCATAGACCCAATAGTAGGTGCAAATCCAAGCTTGTAGTTAGAGCTACAATCCTAATGGGAAGGGGGGGGGGGGCAGTTGGTGGGGGGGGGGGAGTTAGTGGGGCCTTGTATTGGCAGCAAGAATAAAGTTTTTGTTATCCCACTGTGTTCTACTATAGGGAATCTGACCATTGGGTCTACAGATCAGGCTTTCAAGAGTTAAGTGGTGCATTCTTGCAAAATGTGCAAAATGATGGGTAACTAATTGTTACATTTTGCCTTATAACTCAAGCAATATAAGCCCATTTTCTCAAATTAAAACAGTTTTGGAAAGCCAAAACAGTCTGCTTTCCAAAAAAATAAGATCGTAAACTATGTGTTTGATGATAATAGTCTCAACAATCTGTCTGGGCCACATATGATGCTTCAGAAAGTTGAAAATCTGAGATCATATAGGCCTGTGTAGGTCAAAGTAACCCATATTTTAGGCTGTTCCAATCACCCACTTCGCTATAAAAATCAGAATTTGTCCACATTTTTAATCAATTATGCTCAGAAATGATGTGCAGGGCTTTTACTGTATGATCAAAAAAGAAATGACTGCCAAAAACACATTCAAACTGATAATTCCCTTCAGTGAAATACACATTGATTGTTGAGTCCCATATATGGTTATAGTTGACCTGACACTGGGTTCTCCATGAAACCTATTGGACAAATTTGAATTATGGCTACAATTTCTTGTGTGTTGATACTGCATCAGCATGGCATTCTTAGCATTCCACATCCATTTGGGCTGAACTGGACAATACTACACATGCATTTGACCAGAGTGGTTTGAAAGAGAAATCAGATATAGCAACTCAAATGTCCTATACTAAACCGTTGTAGTAAGAATGGGGACAACTCGTCTATTCAATAGTGAATTGATTTAGGAATAATTCAAGTGGTAAGTTACGTTGATATGATTTTATTGGCATAAAAGCCGACAAAATAATCTATATGAAGCTTCACAGAAAATGCCAATCGTGAGGTGGTACAAGCTCATAAGATATTGTAGAATCTGCTTGTGTTCAATCAGGTGCAGTGAAAATATCACATTTATGCAGCTACAGTATTTCATTTATGTTCCTTCCTTTTGTGCGTTTAAAAAAACTGTTCAAACGTTCACAGCATACGAAGCATTTAATAAAGGAATAGTGAAAAACAGCCTATTTTCCCCAGTACATATGCTATGATATCATTGCCTTATTCGTGGTAGCAATAGTGCGTAATATGACTGCAATAGGCAAATACGGGATAGCTCTCCCAGGTGAGAGGACAAACGTTTAGAGCGTTATCTTAATCTTAATATCATAATTCAGTGTCTTATTTTGGGGCAGCAGTGTTTGGTATTGAGACACTGTCAGTATATTCCCTTGGCTTACAAGAAAAGATAGTTTAAGGTAGGATTGAAATAATGCAAAAAAAACGGGGGGGGGGGGGGGGTTGGGGTGGGGGAGAGATAGCAATAGTAATACTTTTAAGGTAAGGTGCCGACCTCTAAGTTCACATTGAGGTACTAAAGTTCAGACAAAAAAATTAAGATAACGCTCTAAACGTTTGTCCTCTCACCTGGGAGAGCTATCCCGTGCGTGCCTGCAATAGCGTGAGGAAACATGTAATGTCACAGTGTAAGTTTTAGTGTGAACACATCCATAGCTGAACATAGCTATATCTGCCAAGTCTGTACAAAACTTAAGTCCTATTCATGAATATACATAATTAATGACAGTGTAAGGTGGTTCTTTATGGCACACACTTCGTTATGAATATTATCATCACAACTTATCACAGACTTGTCTTAAATCCTTAGAACCTCTGAAACTAGGTGAACCTTACAAGTTGAGGCCATCACAGACGGGCCCGATCTGATTGATAACCAGCGAGAACAGCTGCGTATGCTGTGGCGTCTTCCCGATTAAGTCAGGGTGCTCCAACATGTTTGATATCGCCCCATGGAACGATGGAATCGGCCAATTGAGACTGCCGATTGGATCGGGCCCATCTGCGGTGGGCTCACATGACCAGGAGTAGACACTAACACTGGCCCCGGAGCCAATGACCCGTAATTTCGAGTCCACGTCTATAGTTTTCTTCAGAATTACCTTTCCATGTGCCCAGGTGGTCTACAGGACAGTTTCAAGATGTTTGGGAGAATATAACGATAAGCATAGATGTGTAATATGTCATGGGAAAGAGGAAAATCTTACCGAATGAGGCAATTTGGTTTACCATTAACATAGATAAATAGGAATACATGTACCGTAAATTCCCGCGTACTACCCGCGGGTTGTACGCGAACCAAACTCAGCTTTCATTTGATACCAGACATGCCTATAAAGGGTGCGGGTTATACGAGGGTTTTTATCACTATAGAACAGTACTAAAATGTGAATTTTCAGATCCAAAATCGGGTTATAGGATTCTCCTGAGTTGGGGGTGCGGGTTATACGCGAGATGCTGGTAGTACGCGAGAATTTACGGTATATATGATTTTCCCTCTGAAAAAGTGAAACTTGTTCCCTGGCCAACAACTGAGTCCGAGCCCATAGCTTTCTGAAACTAGGGGCCCGGGTGGCCCACAGCTGAGATAGTTAGTGTCTACCCCATGCATAAGTACCACAGCATACATGTATAGCTTAATAGTTAAGTGTATAATATTTTATACCATGTACTTTTATCACCAGTCGCCAGATATACGTACTACCTAATTGTCTTTTTTTCTTTCTAGAATCTCTCTAAGAAGGCGCTATACAAATACATATTATGACTGTAAATTGTACAAAGAATATGTGGCATAATGAACATCTTAAAAGCCGCTAGAGAATACAGACATAAAATAGCACAAATCAATGAAATTCAAAGATAATTATTTCAATTGCGACAGACAGAGACTTTTATCATAATGCAGTGAAAAACAGTAAGGTGCATTGGATGAAAGTGACAATGAATAATTTAGCAATGAGATATCCTAATGTTCACATCGGTGATTGGCGACTGCTCGCCAGGGCTACATTGGTGCATCTTAATGCACCAATTACTTGCATCGTGCCAACTCCTGTACGGTTGGCATGATGCAAGTAACTCACCAGGGCTGCATTGGTGCATAGGTGGCAACCTGTAGGGTCGGCATGATGCTTGAATACAGCACCGGTGAGTTGCTCACCAGGGCTGCATTCATGCGTCATGATGACTAAGGACATGATACATAAACGCATTATGCTGTCCCTAAAGGGTTAAAGGGCTATTAGCAGCCCGTTAATGCCTCCAGCCGACCTCGTGCCCGTCCACCATCTGAGGCTCTAGGAACCCCCTGAAGGAACCGCCGTCCACCGTCCACCGCGCCCCGTAACCTGAAACACACACTCAGCAAGTACAGTCTGGGAGCAAATGAACTCTTACTTTAAACTTTTTTTTATTGATTATTCATAACATAAAAAAACATATTCATGCCATGATCTACCCCGTTTCAGAGAGATAAAGTACTATACCCCATGCCCGGTTCTACCTGATCACTTTCCGACGGGGTTGCTCCTTTATGATAATATGATTACAAATGATTTACCTCAGTTTTTAAAACTATTAGTACCCGGTATTAATTTTCCATTCCAGAATAGAAGGTTGGATTAATACATTTGATCTTTGTTCTTTAAGGATGGCATCATGCCATTATGCATTATCCCCTTGGTCGTCCTGATGCTTGAAGTGCTGCATTAAATCATCATGCCGACCCTACCAGGTTGAGACACTCCTGAAGGTTCGGCATGATGCACTAATGCAGACTCGGCGAGTTAGTCATTATAGACAGTTACTATGGCAGTGGAATAGATGGTGGTAGGACAATGGTTAGGCCAAAAATAAAAATTGTGTGTTTCCGGTAACATCACGGAAAAGCTAGGTAGGTAGGGTCGGATATTTCTTTATTCAAAATTTTTTTTTTTTTTTTTTTGTTGCTTGAAACCAGAAGCAGCCCTTTTGTAGGGTCTAACGTTCGCAAAATATGCAAAATTGGTAAAAGTCAGAGCTAGTTATTATGTCAATGCATTGCTGCCAGTATAAGATTTGCAAGAATAAGAAAAATCATCTGCCCCACGTTTGCATTGTGTGCAGGCTGACATAAGCATCGAAAAATCAATTCAAACTATCCTTGTCGTGGAAAAGTGACAATTCCTTCGACTTTCTATTACTTCAGAACTTGTGACCACCTCGCCCCTATTGTATGAAAATGACAACTTTTCAGCGTTTTATCAAGATCCTGAACATCCTTATAAACTATTTCCTACCTTGGTCCTGTCTTGCTTCTATAACTTTCACGTCGTGCTGGAAGAAAATGAATATATGGAATCAATTTATTGTAGAAATACCATAAATACATCACCACCATACAATGTCTATACATATTCAACAGATTATGGAGATGTCTATTAATATATAACGTTACATGTTTACTTTTTTTCCCCTCTTTGATATTACCGTTACATATACAATATAGCAGGTTTAAATACATATGTTTTAACGCAGATTGATTCTTTAATGGGTCGGCAAGATACATATGGATGCAGCTCTGGCAAGTAACTCACCACTGCTGCATTAATGCATCAAGACGACAAAGGCTATATGCCACTAACCCTTTAAGGACGAATGTCGCTAAAATGTGACATTTATTGTCATGATGCACCAATGCAACCCTGGCTAGTAGCCGGCTGGTGCTGCATTGGTGCATCATACTGAACCTTCGGGAGTGTCTCAACCCTGCAGGGTCAGCATGAATGCAGCCCTGGCAAGTCACTCACCAGGGCTGCATTCATAAATCTTAAGGACCAGGGGAATTATGCGTTAATGCATCATGGCGTCCTTAAAGGGTTAAAGAACTATAAGGGCTCCCACGGTAAACTTACAGGTAGTTGATGGATGTTGATCCAGTGGGCTGTGTCCATAATTTTATTCAGCGTTTTGGTTGCGTGCGCGTTTTTATCTGCCTCCTCTGAAAGTGATCAGAAACAGAACACTATTTTAGATGTGGAACATTGGCAGTCTGATTAGCTGCTCCTTATATTTATCTTTTTATGTACGTTCCATCGGAGTTACGTTGTCATTGAATCAAATTCAGAGAAGCTTACACTTCAGGAAACATTGCATTTAAATACAACTTAACATTGCTCCAATCCTATTTATCTGCCGTTATATGACACAAATTGAACCAATTCACAAAAGTCTATTAACCCTTTAAGGAAAGGATAGTGGATTAATATGCAATGACCACCTTGTCGTCATGATGCATAAATACAGATAACAAAGGGCATAGCACCTTAAAGCACTATGTGGTCCGTAAAGGCCAATACGCCATCATGCCCTTGGTCTTCATGATGTATGAATGCAGCCCTGGCGAGTTGTACTGCATTCAAGCATCATGTTGACCTATGGAGTTGAAACACTCCCAAAGGGTATGCCCTTGGTCATCATGATGCACTAATGCAGCGCTGGCTAGTTACGCATTGAGTCTGCATTGGTGCATCATGTCTCCTATAGCGACATGCATCATCAACTCGTTGTGGGTGAGTACAGAGGCACGTGAGGACAAACCTGCCAAGTCACTAGAAGTTTTTTTTTTTTTCTAGAAGTAGAAGCCTACCATTTTACCTGCTATCTTAAAACGCCCACTTTTCCAGTAATCTTAATCAGTTTCCAGGCCTATCCTCTAGATGACACCACTGTAAATTGGTAATATTTCTGTATATATCGGGGGCTCCCCCTTTTTTTTTCTCTTTTTTTTTTCTTTTTCTTTTTTGAAACTGTAACAGAACTATAACAGAGGTGCTTACTGCCCGTGGAGACGCCCCACCAGCTGGACGACTCGTCCCGGTGTCCGTGTTTGGCTAATGCCCGCGCCCCCACCGTCAGGTCTGACTTCTCACTGTAACACACACAGGGGTGAAGGCAAACTAACGCTGGCACAAAGCACTCCATATACATTTTCATGTCTGATGTTAGGTAAATAATATGCCAGTAAATAGATTTTATATAATACATTTTGTCTAATTTAATATTGTTATACTATGTAACCATTTATATACCCTACAGACTTTTGTTATCAAACGAGCCTGAAATAGAAAATTTAATTTGGATTCGAATTTGTAATGGTGATATGAAAGGAGACAAAGAGTTATAGGATCCTCCCAAAGTCGGAGTGCGGGTTATATGCGAAGTGCGGGTTATATGCAGGAATTTACGGTAGTAATGCTTGACTTACTGGTGCTTGGCGTGGAAAGTGGCCTCGAGGACGTGTCGCGCCGGGGGCCACATGTCAAACGTCCCTACCGTCTTACGCATCCCTAACAGGTCCAGCAACCCGCGCCGCCCCAGCAGCTGATGAACAAATAATCATCACTGTAAAGTCTCACCTATAGCTGTGGCTTGTATAGAACAGCTTAAATTTGATACCAAACAAGCCTATATAGGGTGTGGCTTATATGAGGGTTTTTAGAAGTACTTTAATAAGTTGCCACAATTAGATCGTCTGCTGCTTATAGAACTTGTTACAGTTGGGGTTAGTTTGGCTTTATGCGCGAAAACTCAAGGTACACAGTGTGACACACAGAAAAATATTTACTGCGTTTTTAAATTACGGGTCAATACGAAATAAGTCGTCTGATAAAACGCTCAGCTCATAGAATCTGCAAGTCATGGTATTCGTATTAACGGTCTTTCCTCAGCTCATGTATACTGATATTTTTTTAATTACTGATAGGAAAAAAAGTGTGCTTGTATTTATTCATCCAAAAGCCTCCTCTTCATACATGGGCTATATTCAAATTGATAGATTATCAGGAAGTTACCGTAAAACCCCGCCTATAAGCCGAATTTATTTTGGCGTTTTTATTTGCCATAAGCCGAATCTTTTCCTTCAAACTCACATTCGACTTATAGGCGGGGTTTTGTCCAAGGATATTTGAGATTATGGTATAGAAAAGTATGAAAACTTAGACAGTAATTTTACTCTTTAATGCCTTACAAACCATCTTCACGTTAAGTATACTTGCTATACCAATGGCACATGGTATTTCAATTGAATAAAAGAATCAAAATCTGTTTTAAAACACCTTTTTGGTAGGGTCAGGTCGGGGGTCAGGGGGTCCCCAAGACCCCAAAAGTCACATTCGGCTTATAGGCGGGGTTCTCTTAAATGTTAAAATGATATCATATAAGCCGAATTTTTTTCCTTAAACTCACTTTCGGCTTATAGGCGGGGTCGGCTTATAGGCGGGGTCGGCTTATAGGCGGGGTCGGCTTATAGGCGGGGTCGGCTTATAGGCGGGGTTTTACGGTAGTATAAGGACCAACTCACTGTGATAATTTCCTTGAGTCTGAAGTGCCGCTCCTCTGTGCTGAAATGCGTCCACAGACTCTGCAGACCTTCCAGCTTGGGCGTGATCTGCGCAATGTAGTCGGCTCTAAAAAGAAAATTGTAAACACTTTGTATATCTCAGTCCTGTTCTGTGTCCTTTATGTTTCTATTTTTCTAAAAACTGACATTACATTTTGTGTAGCATGAGCATGAACCAGATATAAGGTAGATGTATCTTTGTCAGGTAAATACATAGCAGCCCCATGAATGACGTCATACAGAAGGAAGGGGGGATCCAGCCCCCCATACATTGCTATAGAGAAAATATGTCCCAGGGAATGACACTTAGATTAATCTCCAATTATAAAAAGTTATGATAGTGTTCTTTTTCCATCCCATAATGCTGTTTTAAGAAAAAAAACACGTTTTTGTTCCATTTGCACTCCAGGGCTTCTTAAACCTTCCAAAATGGAACTAATCTGATAGAAATATTAAATATGATCAATTTGGTGTAGAATATGTATAGTCTCAACATATCTGTGTCAAATAATGCATGCCTATGTGTTAATTTGAGCCACCCTATTGCGACCCCTTAAGGGGGAGGGGGTTAGAAATGGTCAAAATAGCACGACGCCATTTATGGACCGCCCCTAAGTTGAGCCTTTGTAAAAGGCTTTGGGAGTACACCAACCACGTAGAGTCGGCATGATACTTGAAATTAATGCAACCCCCTAGCCATAAACTCACCAGGGCTTCAAGCAAATATCATGACGACAATGGGCATAGCGCATAAACTCACTATGCACCCCTTATTGCCAAAAATAGATTTGGCAATGCTTTATCTTTCTTTGAATATTTCACATGTGACAATACCTTGTTTCTCCATAGCTTTGTTCGTCCAATAGATCAAATGTTGGTAGCTCCAATACCGGACATGATCTGCAAAAAGAAAAATAGACTATAATTGTCATAAATATACATTTGATCATCTGATCACCATGCATCTTCCATGCCATATTCTATGTTGGCTATTCTATATCCCTCTACAATTAACAGACTAGAAGTAGTTTTCTTTTATATTCCAAGGATGAGTACCATAGTATTATAACAACCTAATTAAAGGGCCGACAGGTTTGATTTCCAGTGTACAGTGAACAAGATTCTTTTCTTGCATTTAAACGGCTGTGTCACACACACTTCCTCTGACGTCTGAGGGCATCTTGTATTTGAAGGCAACTTGTATTCGAAATCAAACATATTCTGATTTTGAAACATACCCTGAACATTGTGGTAAGGGAGTGTTGTTATTTTAACAACAGGGGGTCTAAAGGGGTCAAATGTGTCCCCCCCCCCCCCCCAGCAGGTAAAAAATCAGAGCGCGCGCACACACAGGGTTTCTCGCTCAGAACTGCTGAAATTCTTTTGTTCCCCACCCCACCAAGAAGGGTTGGAATTTATTACCCCAAGGGGCTAAAGGGTCGAAATTTACCACCAGCCCCCCCCCCCCTACCATAAGCACTTCCTCAGACCTTATTGTGGCTCAAAAGCGCCCACTTACCTGGTGGTCATCCACAGCTGGAACATGTGTCCGAGTTCCCGGTACAGCGGTCTGGACGGGTAGCCGATGACGGAATCTCTGAGCTGCTCGTCGTGACCTGCATCAGCGAGCAGCTCCGCAATGTCGTCCTGGGACAACAAGGGGTCAGACTGCTGCCGTTCTGACTCCAGCAGCTGGAAGAGGGCAGATTGTTTAATAATATTACCGTAAAACCTCACGTACACGCCACGGCTTTTATGCCAGTCAGATCGCCATGCAGTGTGGCTTATAGGATCGGCACAGAGTCAAGGTGCGGCTTATATGCGAGTACTCTAGTTTTTGCTATTATAGTACCGTACAAATGTCACCATAATCAGGTCACCAGTGCGGCTTACAAGATCGATAGAAAGTCATTGTGCGGCTTATAATTTATATGCGAGTAAGGCTTATACAAGGTTTTACGGTAACCATTTAAGGTTGGCATTATACGTTAATGCATAGCATACCATAATAAAGGCATAGTATAGCATATAATATTACCCTTCTTTTTTTGGGCGGGGGGGGGGGGGGGAGGGCAGGGTGGTTTCAAGATTACTTTTAGCTTTCAGATTGTTGGTAGCTGATTGGGGGGGGGGGGGGGGAGGTCGTCGTGACAGAAAATCCACCAAGCCCCACAGCCACACAAAGTAATAAATCAGTGATTCCTTACCTCTTTCAATTCCTTAATGAAGTCAACACTCCCCTCCTGTGACATACTGCCTGTTGATGTTTTATATGCTTGGTACATATAGATCTGTCACTAGACTAATGTTGAGACTGAGATGTGTCCTGGACACTGGCTGTGAAGTGTACCCAGTACTATTTTTGACTGTATGACTACAACATTGGCACTATAGTGACAGTGTGGTTGTGGGTGCTTTGGCCTTTGCAGAGCAGAGACTCTCTGAGAGAGACTAGAGAGTGCTCAGATGTCAAGGTACTTGTGCTGCAGAGAGCCTACTTCTCCTTTGGCAATCCACACTGATTGGAAACACACGTGTACCAGTTATATTGTGAAAGGATTATTGCCATGGATAGGCCCAGAACTCACTAGAAACTACAGAAATACGTATATTTTGTTGTGCAATCGTCAAACTAGCCGTCTTCTCAACAAAAATAGTTGCCGAGCACCAGCTTCAGCTTGTTTACAACTTTTGCCCTTTTTCAGTGCAACCCGTTGCACCCACTGAGGTGGCGCCATCTATATGCAAGTCGCTTAGGCCAATTTATCACGTACAATAACATCTAATGGATGATAACCACTCCTAGATTTTTAATCTAGGTTTATGAAATTAGCTTTAAGTAGAAATTGAATGTATTATTAATGGGATCATTGTTTCTAATCCTAAATCCAAATAACGAGCTGGTTCCTCGACTTGACACCAGGGGGCGTATCGATAGACTCAGCTGAGATTTGTGAACAATGATCATGTCACGTTATCTTGAGGGCTGTTTGTGACGCTTATCGTGATGATAGCAACTCGTTTGGATGGCATAATACATCTTATCGATTCAGGCCATAGATCAAAGTTGAACAGACAATTGTTCTGGCGTCTTAAGTAGCCAGAGGCAACCCACCAGTGAGGAGCACCCCATCTCTCCTGTGGCAGCCATTGAATCACTTATTCAAGTCTTTCTCATTGGACGTGAATCTACATTACTGTGAATCGACAGTGACAGGTAGGCTATAGTCAGAGGATATCACACTGTAGTTTTGGGCATGAACTAGGTTTTGATGTCACATAGGGCCAGGTTTAAGCATCAGAAAAGGCTATGTTTGAGCATAAAGAAGAGCCATGTTTGGGCATCAGAAAGGGCCATGTCTGGGTATCAGAAAGGGTCATGTTTGGGCATCAGAAAGGGCCATGTTTGGGCATCAAAAAGAACCAGATGCCGACATCAGAAAGGGCCAGGTGCCAACATCAGAAAGGTGGCAGGTAGGCTATAGTCCAACTGCATCATACTGTAAATTTGGGAAAGAACTAGGCTTGGGTATCAGAAAAAGCAATATTTGGACATCAGAAAGGGCCATGTTTGGGCATCAGAAAGGGCCATGTTTGGGCATCAGAGAGGGACATGTCTGGGTATCAGAAGGGCCATGTTTGGGCATCAGAAAGGGACATGTCTGGGTATGAGAAGGGCCACGTTTGGGCATCAGAAAGGGCCATGTTTGGGCATCAGAGAGGGACATGTCTGGGTATCAGAAGGGCCATGTTTGGGCATCAGAAAAGGCCACATTTGGGCATCAGAAAGGGCCATGTCTGGGTATCAGAAAGAGCCATGTCTGGGTATCAGTAGGGCCACGTTTGGGCATCAGAAAGGGCCATGTCTGGGTATCAGAAAGAGCCATGTCTGGGTATCAGAAGGGCCATGTTTGGGCATCATAAAGGGCCAGGTGTGGGCATCAGAAGGGACCAGGTTTGTGCATCATGATGACTAAATTTGGATACCAGGTATAAGAACGGGTCAAGTTTGGGCATCAGTAAAGGTCATCAAATTAGGCAGACCTGGGCATAAGAAAAGGCCAGCTTTGGAATCCTTTGGACATCAGAAAAGGCTAAGTTTAGATATAAGAAAAGGCCAGGTTTGGACATCAGATAGGGCCAGATATTGGCATGGGAAAAGGCCAGGATGGGGTACCAGAAAGTGGAAGGTTTGCGTATCAAAAAAGCGTATGAGATTCATGTCATATATTCAGGGAAATTCTGGCTACCAAATGCCTTTGCATATAATCTCTTCTTTCTATTCCTTT